>JAUCMX010000013.1:14417089-14609589 GCA_033459395.1 Hemibagrus guttatus | reverse complement strand
AAGTCAAATAAAGCATGAAGTATCATAAAGTATAAAGTAAAAGAGAGAGCAGTGAAAAGAAAGACATAGTAATAAATTGTAATAAATAAGTAAATAAATAAATTAATTAATAAAAGCGGTCATTTTAAAAACTCTTTAATAATTTAATAATAACTGTAGAAGATCATGGTGAAAGAGTAGCAAAGTATAATATAAAGTAGTATAAATTAGGTTTAAAATAGTGCAGTAGAATACCTTTATATTATTTATTTTGCTTTATACAAGTTTAAATTAAAGTTTAAAACTTTAACCTTAACACCTTTAAAATATACACAGTATGCTATTTACCAGAAAATAGCACAAGGTAATAAAATTAAAACAAAACAAAAGTAGAAGTGAATTAACCCCCCCTCCCCCCCGAAAAAAAAAAAAAGAAATTAGATTTTTATAAGGATAAATATAAGGATATTTATTTTGATTAGGAAAAAAAAAACAATTTTAAAGTGACATAAATAAAAGTATTATATTTTTTGATACAGAAAATAATAACAGAAGTATTAAGGTGTTCATCCTAAAATAAATCTAACATAGACACTAATGGCACTTGCACCGATTAGGTATTTAGAAAAGTTAGAAGAAGAAGATACCATAGTTTAAGTAGCAAAATAAAAAAATTGAATATAGTCAACTAGAAAGGTCATAATTCAAGTCATTGCATACAATAAACAGAAGAACCGCTGACACATTCACAGTATTTAAAAATAAGCATGATGGTAGACGAGGAATATTTAATGATTTATGAGCAGTGAAAAATGGTTTATTACCTGTTGCACAGAAGGAATTAGGGGTGGGGGTGGGGTGCTAAGGGTTAATGGATAACTATTATACCCCTAAGCATTAATTTTACTCCCACCACACTATACCTGTGTCACCCTGCACCCTCAGGCTCACCTCTGCCTCCCTTATGTGTTACTTCTGACCAAGAGAAAGTGCACATAAACACACTCACAGACACACACTAGAGGAACTTAAATACAGCTCATTTGTTTTTACTTTATATCCAGAGGCAGCAGTACGTGATATCTAGCATCCTTCTTTTCTGACACTTGACTGGCTTCAGCATGTAAAGGCAGGTTCAGGCAAAAATTCAAATTAGGAGACTTTATTGAGAATAGATCATACATATCACAACAATTGTTCAATCAGTCAATGATTTAACATTAGGAACATTTCCATAACAGACATGTTGACTTTCCTACATTATTTTTTTTTACATATCCTACAAAATTAGCACCTACAGTCCATTTTGTGCTAGGAATAGAAATGGCTTTGATGTTCACTGACCAACACACATAAGAACAACTGACAGTGTTACACTGCAAGATGTTCACCTTTGCTTCTGTTTGTTTCTAATTTGCATCTGCATTGTAGAACAATTCAAACTGAGTGCAAAAAAACACTGGAGGTACCACAATTATTATGTGTAAGTGAGTCTACTACATTAATAATACAGTACAGTAAACAAATCTTCAGGTCAGAATGCAAGCAGGTTTACTTAAAGGAGCCCTCTGCTACCGGTATGGTCAAATGTAATTGTTATGAAATTAATATGAAAAGTCTTTCCATTTTTCCAAGATCCCACCATCTTGGTTGAACGCATGCCTTGTATATTGCCTTTTATAGATAAAGGGGAGAATCAAGATAATCTATTTTGTCTGGGTACAGAGCTAATTTCAGGGTCAGAAATCCATAACCACATGCCCGAATTGAGGAAACCGGTAATGTAGGGTAAATTCTTTTTTTCTTTATATTTATTTTGTTAATAATAGTTGTAATAATAATAATAATAATAATAATAATAATAATAATAATAATAATAATAATAATAATGTAATAATAGTTGTCTAAATGCTTAAAAACAATAAGACTGCACCTTTAATACAGCTTATTGGGATATGCACTATATTTTTGTAGTGTTATAAAAACATTAACGTTGTATATGTAGATGAATTCCAAGACAAGGGAAGTTCTTACTAGCCAGAAGAAATGTAACTAGTTGACTGAAATGAAGAAACTAGTAACTAGTAAGATCTGTTGAATTGCACTATTAAAGTATTTTTTTCTGGATATGTGGAAGAATTCCAACATAAGATAAATAAGGTATTAACAATTTTACAGTGTACCTTATGCATAGAAAATGTCTGCACTGTTGAATTATTCACACCCGAGTTTGTGTGCAGTGTGTGCGGCAGACAATGTAGTCTACACGGATCCGTATTGAGAAGTGAGAGTATGGATAAGCGGAACAAACCCAAACAAACAGCATCAATGGATAACACTACTTCAGAGTCTACTGAAGAACATGAGGGAGCATCCTGACAAAGAGAGAAAAGAGAACATGATGATGGACTGATGGACACGCTGAGAGAAAACAGAGAGCTATATTGAAAGAGGAGTGTCGCCTTTTCTGTTGGCTTTTGTTACACTGATTTGGGGAGAAAGTGGAGCAGTAATGTAGGTAGCAGGGCTAGCCAGGAGCTCCATCTTCTGCTTGACAAGGCTGTCAGAATGCATTGTTTTCTGGAGAAAATGGAGAGGATGTGTACTGAACCCAAAGGACACACGAGGAAGGTTGTGTGATGCCCCTACAGACAGACAAACACACAACAAGAGGCAAGTGATTTGAGATGCTTTGGAAACTATAGATAGTGTGAATTTGTAGTTATAGATCTAGATGTTAAGAGCATTGAGCTGGTCTATTTATTAGTCACACAGCCCCAGGCCCTCCGCACTTGCACACACCTACACACATATATAATATCACCCCCAACCCATTCACCCTGTGATGACAAAAGAATAGGATTTTTAATCCCTCTTTAGACTGTTATGATGTAAGTATATTTTGCTTTACACTTTCTTGCTTCATAGTGATATGAGGCACAGAGATCGTGTGAAACGTTAATTACAGGTGTAATGGGATGCTGACTATTGGGCAGGAGTCTCCCCTGAAGCTACACACTATGGAGGAATGCAGGGAGGGAACTGCTCTACTACACACACACACACACACACACACACACACACACACACACACACACACACACACACAGGAGAATCCCCATTCCACTCTGCTCATAACGGCTCTGCCTCAGGAGACATGAGCAAACCTGTCTGCCACATACCCAGTGCCCTACCTGTCTGCAGTGAGCACACCATAACACACAATAAACATGTTAAACACATGGTGTGTGTGTGTGTGCGTGTGTGTGTTTATTTCCATAATTGCTAAAACACACACAAACACACAACTTTTATACACCTCTTTAAAAAAGCTTTACCTGTGCTTTTCTCCACTGTCTGTTGTGACCCTTTATCTTAAAGGGTTGTCTATTAAGGGTCTTTATTACGTATCTTTCACCTGAGAAAGTGAATACACCGTAAGCACCATATTTATACCTTCAGCTAATTTTAAAGATACGCTGCATTCACCTTTCCGGATCGAAGATAAGTAATAAAGGCATCAAGATAGAACAGATTTATTGCAGAGTAGTAAAATTTCGGCACAAGTAACATAGAAAACGTATCAAACATGCTAAATTTCTTATTTTAACAAGATACACATAGTTTTCCCCAAGCCTAGTAGATTCTAGGGGATCAACTTTTCTGAAGCATTTAGTGTTTTTCATATATATCTTACCACAACATTGTTGTCTGGACAAAATATGTTGCTTAGTTTTCTATAACAGCAAACCTGACAATATAGTTGTCTGCAAGGTTTATAATAATGTGCTATAATAAAGTCCAATACTGAATTGTTTCTTAGTTACACATTTACAGAGACTTGAAAAATTGTAAACATTCACAAATTGCTGTGCTATAGCAGAATAAAACACTTTGTGTTGCTATGGGAAAATAAACAACTTTGGGGCCTGCTTGATTGTGATCATTCCTTACATATAAAAACATTTAATATTTCAAATGGATTAACAAAGCTTTGGTGTGTTTATGTAGATTAAAACACCCCAGATTCATAAAACTCCAACAAAATATAAAAGAGAAAGCAATAGTTCATAATGGATGTTAACAATGTATGAATTGTTACCACTATAATATGATATATAATATAAAAACTCCAAGCTAGTGTGTTGATTTTATGTCTGCAATAAGGTGAAGAAATAATGTCCCTTTTCTTGGTACATCACTGGGGTGAATTATCCTTCTTCTAATCCTGAACCCACATAAAGTCTAGTCTTATCCAAACTGCTTCAGAGCCTCCATCTATATTAAAACAAAAAGTAGTGAGCTTTTATTTTGGCCAAAATATATAGCAGGTTAAGCCCACAAGATGTTGCTTGTATCATATTAGGATCCTATTCTCTCTCACTTGTTGAAAACAACATTGAGTGAATGAGGCCATTGTGCTTTCCTTGCAACAAGGCAATGCCCTCCTAAATGTCCCCCTAAGCAAACCAAAAAGAATCCAAATTCAGACTCTATACAGTAGGCGAGCTCAACCATCCTGAAAAAAACTTCTCCTTTGGAGCAAATCGCTGATGTATCCTATTTGGATATTGAAAAAAAGCAAAAACTTTTACCCATTTACTAGAGAGGAAAAAAGGGAATTAAAATCTTTGGTGTAAAGACCCTATTAGTAGCAGGGCTCAGCATTTGCATAACAGTAGCCTTATCCTTGAGCTCATAAGAGAAGGACGCCGTCTCGAGTCTCAGCAAGAAAGGGCCCTTTGGAACAGAAGAGGCCTAATAAGCAGGAGTGTCGCTGTAGAAGTATGAGGAGGAAAATATGCAAACTAGGCTTCTTCAGGGCTTCTAACAGGCTGCAGTGGCTGTCTGCATGAGGGCAGAGGCATGACAGGCAGGAGAAAGACAAACCCAGGCACACAAAGACCTCAGCTCAACGGCAGCTGAAAGCACCATCTAGATGTATGAGATTGTTAAGCATTGAGAGAGCGTGCATAAGCCTTCTTGCATATCTAGAATCCAAGCCTGGCTCATGCTAATGCCAGCAACCAGTAACTAGAACTTAACGTCTAATTAATGTCAGAGAATTATAAAAGAATTTTATGTGATGCATGGAGGTAGAGGAAGGATTACAATGCAGGTGGAAGTTAGTATGAGTATTAAAAAATCTGGAATTATTTATCCAAAAAACACACTTCTGATATTTTGATTTCTAAACAAATTCAATAGGAATTCAGATTTAGTGCACAACGTCTACTGTATACGATATACACTCAGCATTGTTTCATAGTTACTTTGCATGCTTTCATTTGCAAACGATTGCAAAACTTAACAGATCCACTGTGTCTCATCTATAAACCACTTTAATAGTCAAACATTACTGTTCCTCTTTTCTTCCAAGTAATATCAGTATATCACACTGGGGTGATAAGATATGCAAACTAGGCTTTTTATGTCCAACAAAGAAACTTATTTGTCTCTCAGTTTTGCCTAGGTTATGACTTCTGTCATCTAGACATGGTATTTTGTTTACTGCTGCAGACTTGCTAGTCAGAGAGATGATAGGATCTAATTCGTTAGATTAGATTTGGCACATTCATTAAAAACAAAAAATAAATTAAATACAAACATACCCAGTTTTATATATTTGTTTATAAGATTTCGTTGTCTATTAATATAAAGTAAGTGTGGATAAAATGAGAGAAATAAATAAAGTATAAGTTTTAAACCAAAGTCTAAAGTCTTTAGTTGTACCTGTGCAGTGTGTGCAGTGTGTGCAGTGTGGATGCCACCACAGAGCCATAGAGTGAAAATATCCCAAACAGAGCAGGAGAAATATGCCAGAGCCACCCACTGCTGCACTCAATGAGACTGGGCTTTTGTCCCACAATTCCCCTCACTTCATTACTGTCACACCGAGCAGATGGTGCCTTTCACAGATGCACGCACACACACACACACACACACACACACACACACATACACACACACTTTGTCCAAGGAAAGCTCACACTCACTCAAACATGCTCTCTGCTCAACTCCTTTCTGACACATAACTTAATCCCTGTCCACACACACATACACACACACACACACACACACACACACACACACACACACACACACAGCACGCACACACGCACACACACACACACACACACACACACACACACACACACACACACACACACTTGTCTTAGTATCATTGACACCTAAATCTTACAATAACTCTAACCTCAGAATGAATGAATGAATGAATGAATTAATTAATTAATAAATAAATAAATAAATAAATAAATAAATAAATAATGACTGGATGAATGGATGAATGGATGAATGGATGAATGAATGAATGAATGAATGAATGAATGAATGAATGAAAGTTTTTTTTTCCATGTGTTGACCAGCCATATGTCTTCACACTTTCAGACATTCATATCCTTTTGGAGACATTTGGTCCTCACCAAAATATAAAAACCTAAAAACATTACAAGTTTTTGTAAAATATAAAGGTCAGTTTTCCAGTCAAAATGTCCCCACAAGGTCAATGAAATTAGATATACCTGACATTTGGTCATCAAGAAGATATATATATATATATAAAATAAAAAAAAGTACACAAGAAAACCATTACTGAATTCTGGATTTCAGTGTTTTGCTCTAAAAAAATTAAATGGAGATAATGAAGGTTCAAACAAACCAAATTCTGCATAATTGAATCACTGATGGAATAAACACAAGGCTGTGTTTTATCTCCTGGCTTCAAATTTACTCTGTTTGCCATTTTGTGCCTGTCTCTGTGAATAAACACGTATCTCCATGCACATTTGGATTCATGGTGACTATAGCATAGATAGAAGGTCAATGATGAAGAAAGTCAATATTGGCACACACAGAGATAATAGAATTGACTAGTTCTCCCAAATTAATCTGCAGTAAACAAATAGATAACCCATATTTGCTGAATCATTTCATTTCTTCCTAGAGGAATAGCTTTAAACTCATCCAATCTGTCACCCATTAAACATATCTGCATAACAGTTTATACACATCTTTTCTTAACATTATATGGGGCCAGTGTCCAGGCTACTCTCTATACAGCCTCTACATCCCAGATTACATACTACCTTCCTATCCTGTGTCTGAAAGTAAACCTGATTCACTATACAGGGCATTTTCTGGATTTTGAAATTTTGTTGTTGTGTCTTAAAAGCATAGTGTAAAATAAGGTGTGCTCGTGAACCTCATACTCATGAACCTCCAAAATGTACTGCAATGTCCTAGTATGTACAAAATACCCATAATATACTGGGGTTAGACGACAATGCCTGACCTGGTTTGGTGTGGTTTGGGCATATCCAGTGTGGACTGATGACAAGATGGTGTTTATTTGGCAGAATGTGACTTACCATCACATGATAATGATTAACAGGGTCTTGCTCCCTGCTCAAACACTAGATGGGTCCAGGCAAAATATATGATTTTAGTGCAAGTGTATAAGGCTTTGTTATGACAAAGGAAAAAGTATATTTTGGGCCAAAAGTTGCTCAAATTTTTCACATGCAAATAAATTCTAGGACATTTCAGTTTCAGGTCCATGTCTTTTCTGTAATGTGTTCTTAGCATTGTCAAGCTGTTGCTGTTTTCTGGATGTTACATTTTCATACTATGGCAGCACACCATAGTATGACACCAGATTTGTGTGCTGACACTGGGCCATCACTAATTTGCTATATGGGCATATTTGCATGCTGCATAGTGCACCTGATATTCCAATGATTGTAGTAGTGAGTTGAGTTCAAGTCTTGTGTCTTGTGAAATATTGACGTTTATGTAAACTACCCTGCTCTGTCATTATGATGTGGTAGAGTGCCCAAACATGCCTGTGCTTTTTTTTTTTACACACACACTGATCTGTCTTTTTGATTTATTTTCTAGGTGACTCTGAGCTTAGCAATGATGCAATATTAATTAAATTTTGAGACACATATTAGGAAATCCATTTAAATATCTGTGACAAATCACAGTGACCACAACCTCCAGACAGCTACATACTAACTATACTACCATCCCAACCCCAACATCTGGGCTTGTTTGCTGTTTCTAGCTATGAATTGACTCATTGTGCTGATTATACAAATACATTTTCCAGCCTGTCACATGTAGCCTGGTATGTCACATCAAAAAGTTAGTGATGATTTACTCTTCACATAGCCTGGCTTACTACCGGTGGTGGTTAAGGTCTTGGATTCTTGATCGGAAGGTTGAGGTTCAAGCTGCCACTATTAGGCCCTTGAGCAAGGCGCTTAACCCTCCCTGCTCATGTCTGACCCTGTGATCTGACCCCAATCTTCCTGTTGTAGCATTATTCAAAGCATTTTTGCCACACAGTAACTTGTTAGACAGTGGATGATTCTACCATTGGGGTCATATTTGTAACTAAATTGAAATTATTAACTATAAATTATATACAGTAATATGAAAAAATTAGGACACCCCATTAAATATTCAGTTCTTTATTAATTAATGTCAACATGTCAATTGTGATCTTGTTTTAATTTGTACCTGGAGAGGAAAGTGATGTAATTGCATGTAAACAACAAAATATTAATTTGTTTTCATTTATTAAACAAAAGAAATCAAAAGAGTATTTCACCTGAGGAAAAAGTTAGCCAGCGTTTCCCCCATTGGCTGAAATAACCTCAATAAGATGTTTCTTATAGCCATCTACCAGTTTCTGTCAACAACTGGAAGAAAGTTTCCCCCACTCCTCAATGCAGAATTCTTCCAGATGTTTGGGGGGTTTATTGCATGCACAGTCCGTTTCAAATCACCCCACAGGATCTCAATAGGATTTAGATCTAAACTTTGAATCGGCCATACCAGAATTCTCCATTTTTTTTTTACTTTTCAGCCAGTCCTTGGTGGATTTACTGGTGTGTTTTGGGTCATTTTCATGTTGCAAGGTTCAGTTCCGCTTCAGCTTCAATTTTTTGACAGATGGTCTTACATGTTCCTCAAGCACCTTCTGATACAATGTAGAATTCATCATGGATTCTATGATGGTGAGCTGGTCAGGTCCTGCTGCAACAAAGCATCCCCAAACCATAACACTTCCACCTCCATGTTTCATAGTTGGTATGAGGTTCATTTAGAAAGTATGTTTATGTTTACACCAAACATGCCCTGTTATGGTGTCCAAATAATTAAATTTTAGACTCATCTGTCTGAAGGACATTATTCCAGATAATGGACATTATTCCATTATTCCAGTCTTGGCGTTTGTCTATGTGTTCTTTGGGAAACTTCAGTCTTGCCCTCATGTTTTTTTAGACAGCAAAGGATTCCTTCTTGCACACATCCCATAATAATTAAAGTTGTGTATTTTCTTTCCAATTGTAGATTCATGAATTCCATTCCATTGTTTGTACCGCTTCTCGGGTCACAGGGAGCCTGTGCCTATCTCAGGCATCATTGGGCATGAAGGCAGGATACACTCTAGACAGAGTGCCAACCCATCGCAGGGCACACACACACTCATTCACACACAATTTAGAGTGTCCAATCAGCCTAGAAGCATGTCTTTGGACTGTGGGAGGAAACCGGAGCACCCCCACCAAGCACAGGGAGAACATGCAAACTCCACACACACACACAGTGAGCAGGAGCAAGACACTGGACACTGGAAGTGTGAGGCGACCGTGCTAACCACTAAGCCACCGTGCTGCCTGCTGTAGGTCCCGTTATGATATTTCATGATTTTTGGAGACATCTTTAAGCATCTTGCGGTCTGCTCTTGGGGTGAATTTGCTTGGATGGCCTGACCTTGCCATATTGGCAGTTGTTTTAAATGTTCTCCTCAGAGAGCTCTTTGGATCTCACCATGGTGATACCTCTCACTTCAACAATTAAGAGCAAACCAAGCTAAATGTCTGAGGTTTAAATAAGGCAAGCCTCCTTCAAAATGCTCTGTAACAATGTTCTAATAATTTGCACCTGATGTGATAAACCTGTAGGTCATTTTATCCATTTTAAGTATAAATAAATGTGGGGGTGTCCTTACTTTTTCCTCACAAGAACTTGGATTTTTAAAATGACATTTTACAGATCATTTAAAAAAGACTTTTCTTTGGGTTTATTTGTTTAGTTATATTACTTGAATATTTCAATATTGTTAAAATGAAGATCAAATGCCCGTATGTTTAACTATGTTAAAAAAAACACAGGCTTTCATGGGGTGTCCTAATTTATTCACATGACTATATATATTCTTCACTCTGGATAAGGGAGTCTGCCAAACGCCATAAATGTAAATGTATATTCAAAGTGACCTTACCAATTAAACACAATATCATTAAAAGAAAATAATGAGAGAACATACTTTCTTCAGACAATCTTCAGATAATTTGGATGATGCAACGCCCTGTTGAACATGTGACTTGTGGTATACAGTGAATGTGTTCAGGTAAGAGGGATGACTGAATGTTGGGAGAATAATATTTTCAAGCCTTTCACACATTATAGGTCATTTATATGAATGTACATAGGTTGTCTTGAAACACACTTTATTCATGCATACTGTATACTGTGCATAGCCGGATCACACTGCCACTATTAGATAAATTTGCCAGATAAATCATCCATGTTCTCATACAGTAAGCCCAATTCAAGTGAATAGATTTTGATAAATCTGGTAACCAAATAGGGGGGCACAGTGGCTTGGTGGTTAGCATATTTACCTCACACCTCCAGGGTTGGGGGTTTGATTCCTGTCTCTGTGTGTGTGTGTGTGTGGCCATTCCGTCCAAGGTGTTTGATGCCTGAGATAGGCACAGGCTCCCTGTGACCTGAGAATAGATCAGATAAGCAGTAGACAATGAATGATAGCCAAATAATTCACTTTGCAGTTAACTAAATTAATCCTGGGCAAATATACATATTGAAAATGTGTGGTAATCACATTTTATATGTTTAAACTCCATTTAAACTGATCCCATGTTCCCACATTGCTGACATTCATTAAATACATTGGCCTCTATTACCTACTCAGGTGCAGCAGTTAGCATTACTGACTCACAATTCCAAGGATCCGGGGTCTGTGTAGTATTTTAGTGCATGTCTTCCCTGTGTCCACACGGACCTCTGGTTTCCTCCCACCTACCAAAAAACATAACAGTAGTAGGTCAGTCAGGTAAATGGTGTGTGTGTGTGTGTGTGTGTGTGTGTGTGTGTGTGTGTGTGTGTGTGTGTGTGTGTGTGTGTGTGTGTGTGTGTGTGTGTGTGTGTGTGTGTGTGTGTGTGTGGTGTCTTGAGTGTGAGGATGTGTTCCTGCCTCACACTCAGTGTTCCAAGAATAGGTTCTGGGTGCATCACATGTTTCGATTTTTCATTTTAATTTTTCAATTTTCTTTCACATATTATTTTTTTAAATTCCTTTACATGTTTTTATTTTTCATTATTTTAAAGTTTCTTATGAGAACGTTTCCATTCTTAATGTTTCTCATGAGGTTTCATTTGTCAGGCATTTTCTCACTTGAATTGTTTTCTCATGTCATCACTTATTATTCACACATCACTTGAATTCATGTTAAATTCCTTGAATTATCCTTGAGGGCATAAAATAGAGAAATGTCCTGCCACATATATTATTCACATGGTCACATGATAATGTGTGTGAAATTTCCCTACTTTTCCAGGTTACTTCTTCTTTTGCGCCATTTCCTTTATATTTCTTGGCACGCAGTTCACCTGCAGGCCGGACTGATAAAGGACGAAGAAATCCCCAAACAGCAATAAACAAATAGCTGTGTCCAGACTGGAAAAGGTTCAGGCTTACTTTAGAAGAGAAAACCCCTACTATTGGTCACAGATAGGCGGAAAACAAAATCAGCAAACATCTCCTCGGCCACACGCCACGTTATCTAACCGAAAATCAGCGTGGGAGATAAGGCAGAGCTTGTGACTCGCAGGCGTGAGGGAAACGAACATCACCCGTCCAGCACGCCCCGCAATCCCATTGGCTACTGGGCACTGAGCTTGTGCATGCAGGTACATAAACTCGCGAGCTGTTCCGCTTTATATCACCCGTTTCTCCTTATTGGCTAAATGAGGAGAGTAAAAGTGCACCTCATTTACACACGTGAGCGTGGGTGGCATTTCAGAAGGATGGATGGAAATTTTCAAGAACGTCACTGTCAAAAAAGGGGAACTGTACATGATTAAATGAGTTTGGAATCTAGTACTGAGAAAGCTAAGTACTTCTTATCCCCAAGAGTACTTCTTTTATGCCATTAGTACCTAGACATGCATATTGTGTATCTTTAATGTACACAAATGGACCATAATTAAAGTAAACTAAACGTAATCTGCATCGTTGGTAGGTAAAAGGTAGGCCTATAGCCTAGTGCAAGATGTGTGACACCACCCTATTAACAAGGAAAGGTGCAATTTACATTCTCAGAAATAAAGGTGTGAAATTGTACTCATCTTCGCCACTGCAATGGTACCATCAGGATACCTTTAGTATGCAGGCTATACACCTTTACAAATATTTTAAGGTACATAATTGGACTTTTAGAACCACTTATGTATTTAAAGCTACTCTAAAAGCTAAAAGGTATCTAGGATACAGAGGTTTTATTTTTTAAAATGTACCCCAATAGTAATAGAGGTACTACAAAAGAGTACTATTTTTTGTAGGGAAAAAAACATAGACCTGATGTTTTCCTTTACAATTTTCTCTACCACAAGTAATGAAATTTACTCATGACCTATACACCATTTGTGTGAATTCCAAACTGAACAGCTTTAGGAAAATGCAGACTAATCAGCTACATCTAACCAAATTGACAGTTATTACTAAAGCAAGCAATCTTTTGTAGCGACAGCAAGTTTTTCTTCTTTAATGGGACTACTGTCAGGTTTTAGACAAGAGGGGGTTGCAATTACACAGACAGGCTACCTGTTTTAGTTCTCACACTGCTCTCCTATTTTAACCCCATCTGTGAACTGCCACTGTGGCATCTGCTCAAGGACCTCCTGGAAGAAAAGAGAACAGATCTGACATTCTTGTAGTGGCAATGAGATTACTTATCTCTATTGTATTGCACGACACAGGTTTGGACCACCACAGTCTGACAAACACATGCGCATACACACACTGACTAAGAAACACACACTTCGACTTAAAAGATACAGAGTCAGATGAAGGAGAACAGATGAAGGAAATCATGGGAACTTGCATTTCTTCTGTTCTCACTCAGCTTCACCTAAGGCCCACTAAACTTTCAAAATCAAATTCTTTATAGCGGGCACGATTATACGTCTTACACTGCCATAGTATGAGGGTTACACACATGTATTAAAGTTGATGTGCTGTGGTGCAGGATGTGATTAAGTAGGTTAATGTATTACTGTAATTGTAAAAAACTGTATTACACACCCCTGAGCCTTTACTCATTAACTGTAATAAAATTACCCCGGGTATGAGGAGTCTCATACTTGAATTCAGTGTTCCATGCAGGACTCTGTGGATATGGGGTATATCCATCAAATTGTAAAATATGAGCCTAAGGACAGTGCCACTAAAATATACAAGACTAGACAAGCCCAGTTTTGCCAGCCCGCCATTAATTGCATAGCATTTATCATGCAAATATCAACGGTTCAGAATCTTTGGTCTGGATGTTAAAATCGGATTGGTCTGCATCGTTACAGCTGAGAAAAATGCCTTTGATTCCATGAGGCCTGGCAGTTCTGTGCTGAAATATGAGTCACACCTTGTGCTTTGCAAAGTTCCTTGTGTATGCAAATTTAGCAATGTTGAGGCAGATAGTCGTGTACATTCCAGCAGACACACCCTCCTTATTTAACCTCTTATAGACCTATGAAGCTATATTCAGGCTCCATAGCATAAAATGTGGTATTGCATCAAATTGGGCAATAAAATTGAAATATTTGAATATCCTATTACCAATATACTGTTTCTCACATATGCAGTATTGCATTTAATTCTTCACTAAAAGGTCAAATAAAACACAATAATTCATTTGTAACCATGGAAAAAGACCTGCCTACTTTGGTTTTATAAACACTACAATATAAAAAGTAAAAGCCATATACCAGGTAGCTATCAAAGTATAAACCACCAAGACCTTATTGCCAGATGTGGTTTATGATATCATTATAAATAGAGGTAAGACTAAGAGGTAAATGTCTCCATGAGGATTAGACCTGACCCCAGTGGAGGTCCTATAGTTGCCTCCTGCCTCTTCTGACTAACTATTAGCCAGGCTGTGCACCAGGTCTTTGTGAATAACAGACTGTGTGCTGAACATCACACTTAAAAGTGAGTAAAAATTCCACTCTGATACAATTTATCAGAAAAAAGAGCCATTTGTTGGTGGTGTGATTAGATATTGGTGAGGGGGATTTTAAGTCAACACTAAAGCAGGTGCCATGCACATTTACAGCAGAGCTTATGTGTTCACTGCTCTGTGTTTATGGGTACTTAAACCATCAAATCCCCCTCCATTTCTATCCTACCATTGCTCTATCACTACTGGGCAGAGTTCATGTCTATAAAGTGTGTGTGTGTGTGTGTGTGTGTGTGTGTGTGTGTGTGTGTGTGTGTGTGTGTGTGTGATATCATAGATGAAAGATCTTTTTATCATGAACCATTACATGACCATTAGACCATTAGACAATATTTTGTGGTGTGTGATATTGTGCTTATTATGTTTCTTAGCCACATTAGCAAAAGTAAAGTAGTAACATTTATGTATTTATGTACATCAGGTTAAAATGACCAAAGTGCAACAAGTACATGTAGATTTGCACAAATATGTCACCTCTTACACTGGAAAAAATTCTGGAATAGTGTTTCAGTGGACAGTGGGAAGGCACTATAATATATGCACTATAGAAGAGGTTGCTTTCAGCTGCTCCCTGTTCGGGGTCACCACAGCGGACCAACTGGTCCGCACAACAACTTGGCAAGTGTTTTACACCGGACGCCCTTCCTGACACAACCCTCCCATTTTTCTGGGCTTGGGACCGGCGCTGCATCCAGTGGCTGGGGTTGAGGCATTGGCTGGGAGTCGAACCCGGGCCTTCCGCATGATGGGTGAGAAGCCTACCACTGAGCCACCAATGCCCCTTATAATATATGCACTATACCAGATCAAAACATACATGTTTAGACTTGGCCTAGTTCTTGAGCTTTTATGGCAGAATACTTAAGAATTTTTTGTTTTTGTTTTATATGATTTTTAAAATTCATTAGTGAATGGTAGTGATTAGTAGGCTTAGTTTAGTTTATTCATGTGCTTTATCATAAATATTTTTGTTTTAACTTTTTTTTTTAATTAAAGCACATTGAGATTATGAACTCAAATAAAAACTGCTGTTAGTACTGGAGGCAGTAATGTATCCTGAATACATTCACATATAAAGTGTTATATGTCAAATGTATAGCATTTTTAAATAGATAATTATGCTATACATTATAAATAGGATTAGATGTTGCAGAATTATGTCTAAATTTACATATAAACTTAAAATATCTTAAAATTTAACCATTTAACATCACGGTCACAAAAAAACAGCATATTTTTTAACCTTTTACACATCCATATGTGTGGAATAATATTTGACTATCAAACATTTGGGAACACCTAGAATTCTTTTTTTTTTTTAAAGATTTACATTTTTTTTGCTTTTGCATTATCTTTACATAACAAGTAATACGTTCATTTCAGTTTGAACAATCAGATGTAACCCTTTCTGACAATCATTTGACAACTCTCTTCTACACATTCTTCTAGAAAATTTCCCATAGTAGCTCTAACGGCTGCGCATGCTGCATAAGTTAGAGGTTTTCCAGGGGTACATGAGCGGCTGCTGGTCTGTGGAGCTGGTAAGGCAACCTTTTGACCTGACTCCTCCCAGAGCAGTCCAAACAGGTTATAGATGGGTGACTGGGTAGGTGTTTGCCTTACAAACTGCATTAAATCCTTCCTCATCATGTCTGTTTGAAGTTGGTGAAAATCAAATATTAAATTAAAAAAGTTTCCTGTGCAGTGTATTGGCTAACTATTTCAATAATACATGTATGAAAAAGAAAGAGAATTTATAAATGTAAAGTTATTCAAAGCAGTGTTTTCTAATCATGTAGGCAAAATCACAATCAAGTCCTTTCTTATTCATAAAGAACTAATGTTTTAGGGCTACGTTCCAGGTTTTTGAAAAACCCCATGCTAATTTAAGTAGCTGTAATGGCCATAATGCAGCCTATTGATGAAACAGCAGTAAAGAACCCTCACTGTTGGATTTAATGAACACTGCACACACAGCAATAATTACATGGCCTGACCTTTGCACTTCAGCATGTAAGAAAGCTTCCCCACCCGGCACCTTCGAATGAGGTACCAATCAGCAGTTCCCTGGTTGGCTTCATCCTGCTGTCCCTCTCAAAGATGGAGTGGCAGCTCTCAGCCTTGTGCTTTTGTCAGATAAGACTGATTGGCCCTCCTGACCGGCTACCTTTAGCACCAGCTTCATAAAACAGGCCAGTTAAAGGTTCTCATTTCGAAATCAATGTCCTCAAAAAACTTGGGAACACCTGCTTTTTTAAATGCTTTATTGGGTGGTGTTTGGAGCTGGGGTTCAGTCAGAGTGCTGGGGAGCATTTTCAGAAGGAGGGGCAGAGTAGGGAAGTCTGAAGAGGACGCTTTGGCTCTCAGCCATTGTTGGAACAAAAAGGCGACTTTCTTTACATGCATAGCCAGACAGAGAGGACTGTTCTGGCTTCCAGTAAATCCAAACAGGAAAAAAACACACCTTTACACACAAGGAATAGGCTAGAAAAACAAACCATCTTTGAATCTCCTCAGTCTCCTGACTGCAACATTTCAGTGTTTTTCTCCTCTTCTGCTAATAAGCAATATTTATCTAAATGCCTGAAATCAGAGAGCCACCAACTGCTTGGCTTTGATGCTGTTTGCATTCAATATTGTGCGTGAGTTGGTGGGTAAAGGGATGCTATCCTGTAGCAAACATTAGAGTGAATAAATAAGTCAGAGTTTGTTCACAAGAGTAGAGAGAGAGAGAGAGAGAGAGAGAGAGAGAGAGAGAGAGAGAGAGAGAGAGAGAGAGAGAGAGAGAGAGAGAGAAGTGCGACTTCATTTAAAGTTTCCCCCCAGGTGAAGTGGGTTTCCAGGTTGGGCTGGCCTGATCTCTGATGAATGCCAACACCTTTTGTGGTATATCATTAATAAGGCTTCCAGAAGGCTGGGCCTACATTTTATTGGTCTTGTATTATCCAACAAGTGCACTTGTCTAAAGGGTAACAAGCAGCACAAAAAAACCCCAAACATTTTATTTATGAAATGTGATTTACATTTGAACTGGTTAGTTCATTCATTCATTGTCTACCGCTTATCCGATCTACACTCGGGTCACGGGGAGCCTGTGCCTAGCTCAGGCATCATTGGGCATCAAGGCAGGATACACCCTGGACAGAGTGCCAACCCATCGCAGGGCACACACACACTCACATAATACGGACAATTTAGAGATGCCAATCAACCTACAATGCATGTCTTTGGACTGGGGGAGAAAACCAGAGTACCCGGAGGAGGAAACCCCCGAGGCATGGGAAGAACATGCAAACTCCACACACACGGCAGAGGCGGGAATCGAATCCCCAACCCTGGAGGTATGAGGCAAACGTGCTAACCACTAAGCCACTAAGCCACCATGCCCCCCTGAACTGGTTAGTTGAAAGCCAAAATTCATACTCAAGTCCCCAGCATTGTCTTTTTTTTTTTTTTTTTTTTTTTTTACAGCCCTGGGATTTAATCTCAAATCCATTTCAGTAGCTCTGAACCACTATACAAAAAATTAAAAATGTAGTCTGGGATTTTAGAATACACAAACTGTAAGGACCTTTAAGGACTTAGTTAACTCTATTAGCATCCAATTCATATTACTTAACACTGTTGTTTGAATTTCTCACTGATTTCTTGAAAGAATTGGTTAGGGTGCAGGAACCATATCTTACAAAAAATGTTTTTGTAAAGAATGAATGCATGTGAACAAAATGACTTTCAACCACAAAACCTTTAAAACACCTTCAAGTTGTACCTCTCGGGTCAGGCAAATACTGGATAGCATGTGAAGGCAGAGAATAAAATTAAAAAGTAAAAAATAAAAGTAATTTCTATCAATTTCTATGGGAATTTTACATTCTTAAATTGGAACTTGTCAATCATACCACCAGTCCAATGTACTATATATATATATATATATATATATATATATATATATATATATATATATATATATATATATATATATATATATATATATATATATATATATATATAAAACCCATTCCAGTCTTAACTTTTGACCTTTTTTGTGTTTGGAGATACTAATGAAGTTTGAGACTATAATAAATGTGGAATAAGTACATATTCTCTTAAAAGTTTGAGGCCATGTCATCTTTCGAGACAAAAACACTTCTAGACTACTAGACTTATGTCTAGTATATGCCACTCTAAATTTCTTTCAGTCTTCCCATCCTTCCTTTCACTCCCCCTCTCCCTGAGTTAAGTATTGTGTGGTTCTCTGGGCAGTTCGTCTCTCAGCATCATTAAACCTCAGCCTTTGGCCAGATCAGGATAATTAACTGGAGAGGTCACAAGCTAATAAAATGAAAAGGGTCCCAAAATGGTGCTCGCTAATCCGTCCTATAGCAGCGCTTTATTGAAATGAGCAAAGATGGTGGGGTCGAGGCTCAGAAAAGAGCAGCGGGTGAATAATCAATAACAAAGAATGATGGGAAAAATGATCCACACACAGGTTGTTTTTATGTTTTGGCATTTCTGGTTTGATAGTATCCATCTAGTCTCATCTAATCTGTTTGACATTACTGTAAGGTTAGTAGTGTGTAAAGTGGAATTATAGAGGCATAAAATGGAGATGACTGTCATCCATATCCACTGTAGGAATGTGGTGTAATCCAGAGGTGTAAAAGGGCAATTATTCTAATTTAGCAATTGATTTACACATTGTATAAAATGCCATAGTAAGAGGTTGACATGTTTGGCATATTTAAATGGTGACACCACGTCAAGGGGAAGCTACACCAATAAAATTCTGTTCATTTAGCACCTTCATGTACATTAAAAAAAAAAAAAATCATGCCCAGGACCTCACCTGAATACTATACATTTTTACCTACTATGAACTGCTGCTGTAATCATAAACACTGTTCTCTCCTCATCCCAGTACTTATATTCACAGTATTCATGCTGAAGTTCTGTTCAACACCCTTTATAATGTTTGCCTTTACTCTAGTATAACTATTTAATGTAATGATTTATAATCTCATTATACTGTCTCTTCCAGAAAAGGATGTGTTCCATTTTTGGTCTGGTTTGTATCATGGTTTCTTCCTCATGTCATTTTTCCTTGCCAACGTTGCCTCTGGCTTGTTCGTTAGAAATCTAAATCTCCATCAGGATTTCTGTACAGCTGCTTCATGACAATTTCTGTTATTAAAACTGCTTTTGAAATGAAATTGAATTAAATCCGTCCCTTGAAAAATATTTGGTTGGTGAAGTGGTCTGAAATGTTCCAACTACAACATCTTTTTTATGCTAAATATTGATTCATTTATTCATCAGCCATTGCTTTATCTTGGTCAGGATCATCTTGATTCACCCTGCTGCCATTTTTGCCAGTACATTACAGAATCATACTAAAGCAGGCAGGTCAGTAAACCAAATTATTTTGATTGCATAGACTCCAAGGTTCTTAAATTTAGCTAGGTGGCAAGATGCACTGACATGGTGCTAACTTATCACAAATTAAGGAAAATACTGAATTTTCATGATATGTTACAATCAGCATATGAGTTTTCAAGTGTTGGTATGCTATTAATCTTCTTGTAACATCTTATAAAGTACATGTTATAGAATACATACTGTACAGTGTAAATTTAGCCTACACAATATGATTTTATAGGAACGCTCATATGCAAATTTAACAATTTAATCTGGCTCATGTTCCTTTGTTTTGGCAGTTATGAGCCCCGATTTCTACTTTCCTTTCTTTATCCTTTCTTTGGTTTTGTTATAACAACTAGCAAACACAAAAAAAGTTTGTATTGTATTGTAAACATTTGCACTCAACTACATGTATTTTTATGCCAGTTCTGCTACTGATTCAATCCTATTTATTTTTATATTTAATATTGAGGCATTTTATACTTAACTGTACACAGGATCATAGTTTCAGTATATGTTTTTGTAGTCACAGGCACTGTGTAATCTTCCTGTCCTTCTCATTCAAAGATCAATAAAAATCCTGCTAAAGTTTCAACACTATGAGCTATCATTAGGCTGATAAGCTCACTGTCAGAAGAGTCTAGCAGCATCCAAATTAATGAAGCTCAATTATCAGTTGTGCTGAGCAGAATTACCCTAAAATCAAGAAAGCCACTGTCAAAAGGAACTGGAGATAAAATAGGGCAAAAAAAGTGTGGTGCCACAGAAAAGTGAGAGAATGAGAGTGAGAGGGGGAAAAGAAGGGGAGGGGACAAGGAGAGATTAAAATTGTTTGAATTGAGTGCATGCTTGGCCTATTCATTTGGTATTCTGCTCAAATCAAGGCTTTTGTTCAGGCCAAAGTAAAGTGGCGTCAATCATCTCGACCTGGTTTTTGTGTGGCTGAAGTATTTATTATGAATTTTTCAACAACAATGAAAACCCCAACCCTTCTAACTGAATCTACAATCTGCCTCCCATATTAACCAAGCCGGAAAGGAGGAAAGAGATGGGGATAGACAGACAGATATATTATTGATGGAGAGAAGGAGAATTATAGACCTAGTAAGAGAGAGAGAGAGAGAGAGAGAGAGAGAGAGAGAGAGAGAGAGAGAGAGAGAGAGAGAGAGAGAGAGAGAGAGAGAGAGAGAGAGAGGGGTAAACCATGGAGAAAGACAGAAATAAAAAATAGAGAGAGAAGCAGGAGAGAGAGAAGTTTGCTACAACCAAGCGACTCGCTCTCTGGAACCACATCAAAGTGTCAGAAATGTCCAATCAGATTTGTCTTACAGGCATTACATGATGAATATGGTGCAGCCATGGCACAAAAGGGCTTTTGTAGGGGCCTGGAGCGGAGGCCATTCACGGCCCCAAACAGACAGCCAGAGTGGAAGTAAATGGCCAAAAGGCCCTCACCGAAAAAAAAACCCAGCCAAACTTGTGCAGTACAATGGCCCATGCAAATGACAGCAGGCCCTCCCACCCCTCATGGCTCACTGAGAGAGAGAAAGACACAGAGAGAGAGAGAGAGAGAGAGAGAGAGAGAGAGAGAGAGAGAGAGAGAGAGGGGAGAGAGAGAGAGAGGAGAGAGAGAGAGAGAGAGAGAGAGAGAGAGAGAGAGAGAGTGAGTTAGGTCGCCTGAAGTTTAGAGCTCCTTTTAGTTCTGCAGAGAGGTGTCAGTTGAAAGTACTAGACTAAGCACATTCAAACTCCTTTCTTATTTTATTTAAAAAAAATCTTCTTTAGAGATAGAAGTCCACTGACTTTTTTGTCAGCATGTGCAGCCAACCCACAGTGTTGCAGAATGAAGATAGGCTTTCTCCTTAAAATAGGCATTAGAACACTAGTGAGGCCTCCTGACATTAGCCTGCATTAGAAGAAGGTATAATAAAAACCTGGCACAGGAAAAAAGTCCTTTTGAAACCCATCACCAAGTCTGTGTATGTAGCGGCAAGTGTAGGAAGCATGTATTAGACAGTATCGTCAAGAATAGCTTACTAGAACCTATATTGAGAAGATTCATTTTATCTCTTTATAAAGTAGTGTTTCATGGTTCAAGGATACAGACATGCATGCACACATTTGACAAAGTCATAGAAAAGCTTTTTCATCTGCAATAAACATTACATCACACAGAGTGTGTGTGTGTGTGTGTGTGCGTGCGTGCGTGCGTGCGTGCGTGCGTGCGTGCGTGCGTGTGTGTGTGTGTGTGTGTTTACACAGAGATAGAGGTATGTACTAAGATGTGTTACAAAGTGTCTTGGGGGCAAAAAGGACATCTTCAGACCTTCTTGGTGTATGTTTTGGCTAAATATTAACATCTACTGAAGGCAACACACACACACACACACACACACACACACTTTGCAAGGGATTTTGACTTAACCCCTAATATTCATCAAAGAGGAACTCTTAAAGAACTTTGTAATATAAAAAAATTTTTTTTAAAAAAGATTTACTTGTGGTCCGGAAATGACCACATCTGATTCAGAGCTCTTCCTCTGGACCAGTATCACTTTTAACAGTTTAACTTAACTACAGTGTGGAACTATAAAGATTACCCTGCATATAAGATAAACCAATTGTTTATTATTGAACTTTACAAATGGCCATAACTTATCTGCAGTAAGAGCAGGTGCCCACTTAAATGTGTGTCTGTAGATCAGACTGAATTTAGAATTTGAAAAAATAAGAGCCAATCACAATGTAAGTCGCACAGAACCTGATTAAGTCATTTGCCTGGGTAAAATATAGAAAACTATGTTTTGCCTGTGTTTTTAGACAAGTATTAACCATTTTAACAGGGATATCTAGCATATACTTCACTTTGTAAGCATACAGTTATATACAGTAAACTTTTTCTTGCTATGTACAATTTGTCAGCCCCTCTACCCTGCATATCAGTGGAAAGAAACCACCGAAGGACAACCACTGACCAGATATTATCTATAGCACAGCAGTGTTGTTGAGGTTTTTATACATACTTAGTTGCTACTTAGTTATACCTATTTATTAATCTTGAAGTGCTGTTATTGATTACTACATTTAGCCCTTAGCTTTTTGACAGCAAGACCCTTGGATCAGGTACACCTGCCATGCATATACATTTTGTAGGTATATAGTGACTGACTATTCACTTTGTCTACATTTTTACACTAAACCAGTTGAGAGAAGGCATCTAATCCAAACCTCACCAACATAAAGAAACATGACCTTTAAATAATTTTAGCTTGGACCTAATGTGTTCTGTTTACAGAGAGCTCAGGAATAGAAACACTGCCAAAATGATATATTAGCAAGTAGAAATGTCTTTAATTTAGGCAAAATCAACTTTTTGTTGATATTTCTTTATTAGGTTGCTTTTTAAACAAATCTAAGATTATAACTCATTTTCCTACATATTTGTAAGCTTGAAAACATCATATTCTGTTGGAAGATGAGTTTGCTTGTTTTAATTGTTTATTTGGCACGGTGGCATGGTGGTTAGCATGTTTGCCTCACACCTCCAGGGTTGGGGGTTCGATTCCCGCCTCTGCCGTGTGGAGTTTGCATGTTCTCCACGTGCCTTGAGGGGTTTCCTCTGGGTACTCCGGTTTCCTCCCCCAGTCCAAAGACATGCATTGTAGGTTGATAGGCATCTCTAAATTGTCCGTAGTGTGTGATTGCATAAGTGAATGAGAGTGTGTGTGTGCCTTGCGATGGGTTGGCACTCTGTCCAGGGTGTATCCTGCCTTGATGCCCGATGATGCCTGAGATCCCTGTGACCCGAGAATAGATCGGATAAGCGGTACAGACAATGGAAAAAAATATTGTTTATTTCTAGAAAGATGTTTAATCTCTCAATAGAAGAAGGTATGTTTAAGCTTGAAATTAGTAAATATGTCTAGAAATGGACTTAATAGTCTTATGTTTGTGTATAATAATCTCAGAATGAGAAAGACTGAAGTTCTGAAGAATGGGCTTAATATTTACATAGTTGGATATTTTAGATGTTCAAATCATATTTGGAATTCTGTGGGGAAAAAATTGTGTAGCATTAATTTTACAGTTAAAGCAGTCAAAAGGATGTTAAAAGGATGAGAACACCTGACCTATTCACAACAAGCTTAACGAGTGTATTGACCATTTTTACTACTACACCACTCCTGAGTGATTTATATTCAATATCTGTTCCTAGTGATGGATTTGTAAATATAAACAGATACATAATTACTGCCATAAATCATTTGCTATTTTCTTAACATGTCCAGAGTTCACAGGAATGAGACTGGACCAAGATGGCCAATGACAGTCATCAGTATATATGGGTCACTAAGTGCAGGCACGTGGCCTTGCACCTGCTCACAAACACATGAGTGTGTGTGAAGGAGTAACAGGGGGTTAAAAGGGGGTGCTGGGCTTTATGTGTGTGCTGAGTGAGACTTCCATTAAAAAAAGTCTACCAAATGACATTTTTTTGTTTATTGTTACAAATAACTTATCTTTTAAGCAATATATTTTTAGCAATATGGCAGGTTTTGGTATGCATAAATTACAAGACTGTAATTGTTATAATCAGGAAATCATTCATCATAGTGCAGTGGGTCTTTATAATGTTTAATATTTAGAGTAACATGCCATTTTGATGTAGATCACTACTCCATAACCCACAATTTTATGTATGAGAGGATGTGGGGCTGGTAATAGGACTAACCCTCTTTTAAAAGGTCATGATGTGAAGTTCCATCTCTTTTATTACTCTCATTTCAAATGCAAACGCCTACAGGCGAAATTTAAGTCATTACTTCATTTCATTGCCACCAGTGTTTGTTTGCAATGGATGAGTGCTATGCCACAGATAATGGCCTACTAAAGTGTGCACAATAGAGCGCTGTGCATTACACTCCTAGAAACAGTCTGAAAATAAAGGGTTTGGTCCAGCACCCATCTCCATCCCTACCCCTCATTTTGAGTCATTATTTCAAAGGGTAAAATAATCCATATATCTCCATAGTGTCTAGAGACATGAATTTATACCTGAAAGGATCATTCCATCATATTTGTTCTAGCAAGTCTTTTATCTGACATTTGTCAAGCCATTTTAGTCTTACATACGCATAAAGAGGCCTAGAGCATAAAGATTGTTTGGTATTAATTATATTAATGCATATGAAAGTTGGCTGTATGTGATTTAAGTGACAAACTAACATGAACGCTCATATCTGTGATGAATTTGCAAAGTACAGAATCTAAAAAGAGGCAGCTCTTATGTATAAATAGAATGAATTTATTTTATATATATATATAAAAAACATTTTACACAAAATACAGCATATCTGTTAAATCACATATATGTACAGCTACAGAAAGAGAGAACAAGTGCATATATTGTAAAATAGGTTCATACACCTTGCTCATTGGCAAGGAGCATCATGTCTAATCAGTAATATGTTCTATGGCATATTCTATTCAGTGTTAAAAGCAACAACGAATCTTCCAACTAATTCATGTACAACATGGCCTTCGTCACTGAGAGGCAGTGTCCAATTGTTTTGTTTGTTTTGTTTTGTTTTGTTTTGTTCGGCATACAAAAATAAATCTTCATTTTTAACAATACAGCTTAAAGTACAAGTTTCCATAAAAAAAAACGTTCAGGTCAGCAACTAGTTACATCTGCAGAGACACACTAGATAATAACAGTATATTTCTGTACTAAATTCTAGCCGCTAACCGTTTCAAACAGTATGCCAACATTCGTACTGCGCATGCGCAGCATTTTCCCGTGTGCGCGAACGCGCGCTTTTGAATCAAAACAGTCCCGTAGACTTTTCGTCTCTAAAGGCTGGTGTAGACTGAAAACGGATAGGAAGTGACACACAACACAAAAGTCCATAATTGCACTTTTAAAATTTTTTACGTCGAGTTTTAGTCCGTTCAACCCCGATCATTAAACGAAGGGATGGTGTGAGGGTGCGAGGCGAGCCGAACTTCACCGCTTTAATCCTTGACTTGCGCTTGAACCCACAAAGCTGTTCGGTTCTGGGTTAATGTTGCAGGTGCGTTCGGTTTGAGTTTCTGATGATGAGCAATGCACTTCGTCAGTATCTGTTAAACCATGTGGTGAAGTCCAGTAGCTCTTGCTCTTCAGAGCTCAGATGCTCGTAAGTTCCGTCATCAGATGAGTAAGACGAATGTGGGGACTCTGGATCCGCGGAGTAGCTGTTGGACAAGGTTGGAGAGGGGACGCCACACTGAAACGCGGCCGAAATGGCATCATGCTCGTCCAGGAGTTGCTGCAAAGCGCGGATGTACTCCACCGCTGACCTCAAGGTTTCTACTTTGCTCATCTTTTTGTTGGCCGCGCCGTTCGGGACGTGCTGGCGCAGGGTCTGAAAGCCCATGTTTACTTGTTTGACTCGGTTCCTTTCTCTCTCGTTGCGCCGCGCCACGGCGACCGGCTGCTGCTGGGGGATGCTGTAGCCCAGGCCGGTGAAGCTGAGCCTCCTCTTGCAGCGCAGCAGCTCAGGAGAGTTGGAGCGCTGTCTCTTCAGCACTCTGCTCCTGCTCTGGCTCGCGTTGGAGAGTGCGCACTCTTGCCGTCTCTCCGCGCGTCCGAGGTGGCACTGACCCTGTGCCAGCTGTGTCGTAGGCATACTACTGGTCGTCTCCATCTCGATCTTGGGGTACGCCAGGACGGATCTTGACAACGATTACACCGAGACGATGAAGAAGAACAACAAAGTGGCTACGAAAACCTTTCGCGTGCCTTTCGCGTGTGTGGCCAGTTCTCACTATCGAGATGTCCGAGTGTCTGCTGGCCCCCTACCAGTGCTCGATCTGATACAAACTTTGGCAGCACTCGGCCCTTTTTCAACACGCGTGCGACACCCCACCCCCTTAAAAAGACGCACGCCCGTGTGGGAGTCTCCGCCCCGCTGCGGGGTTCTGGAGCTGCGGCTCGGCGGGCCAGGCGCGTGGCTGCACGAGGCTCAATAAACAATCCGACGCTTTCACTGCGCCAGCACGCGCTGCGCTCATTTACATCCCAATATCTGTAGCCTGAAAGCCCATTGGTGGATGCAAAACGCTTTGCAAACTAGCGAGCGAGAGAAAAAGAAATAAAAAGAGAATACTTTTTGGTGCTTTGAAATGCTTTTTTTTTATTTAACAATGTGCCCATTGGCAAGAATACAATTTATCGGTGTTCCCCACTTCCCCTCCCAGTCCCAAGCTTTTTAAACCCGTAATACCAAGTAGACTCCGTGGTATCCAAGGTGCTGCCTGTTTGTAGAAAATAAATGCCAGGCGCCCGGCCGAACGTGTGCCCTTTGCGTATTTGCGCGGTGCAAACGGTGCACTTAAAATTTGCGAACACAGGACTTGAGACCAGAGAACACAAAACAGAAACCACATCACAGCCACACAGGGGTAAATAAAGGGACGCGCAAAGTTCTACTAATGCACAGTTACTGACAACCCAAATTTTGTCTTGGGAGGCTGCACATTTCATGTCGTCATATTAATTAGTGCCGCCTCTTAGGAAAGGTTTGTGATGTCAGATATAATGCATTGTGGCTTGTCTATCTCACCCTAGATTATTATTATTATTATTATTATTATTATTATTATTATTATTATTATTATTATTATTATTATTATTATTATTATTCGACTATTCGTTATTAATATTTCTGCACAATCCCTAAATGCATTAAAATATGAAAATATTATTTTATTTTGGTGACTGCAGACTAAACATCCTGCCTATAAATTCTAATGAACTTCAGCAATGTTCAAAGTTTACAATCTGGTTGTTTGGGAACAAATAATACTTTAAATAACATTGATGTTATTTATTGAGTTGTTTCCTTTACCATCAAAAGCTGTTCCCAGACTGTCGCTTATTATCTGCAAGAATCAGTCATGAAGACTGGCTACACAGCACGATTTCATCCTTTTTTGCATCCACACACCCACTTCCTTACCTTTTCCACGCTTGTAGATAACAAACAGTGGCTAACTACATACAAGGTAAGTGCTTTATTCGTGTTTATTTCATAGCTACAGCATTAAAAACGTCATGCAAAAGGTCATCGTTCACTTTTTTCCACAGCAACAGATAGAACATTTTTTAAAGATAATAAATAAAATAGCTGTCTTGCAACATCTACTGGCCTCTATTGGTAATGCAGTTTTACTTCACACTGACTCAGAAAGTGGTTTGAACCCCTTTAAATTCCAACTCCACCGATCAGCTATAACATTACAACTATTGAGAGGTGAAATAACAGTGATTATTTCGATACAGTGGTAGCTGTTAATGGGTAGGATATATTTGGCATCAAGTAAACAGTCTATTGTTTAAGTTGATGTTTTGAAAGCTGGAAAAATTGCATGGATCTGAGCAACCTTGACAAAGGACAGACTGTGATAGACAACTGGCAATGACAGAAAGGTGGCAGAACACACAGTATTGGCCTTCATAGCCCCAGTCCGGGTCAGAGTGCCCATGCTGAACCCCTGTCCACTACCGAAAGCACCTACAATGTGAACGTGATCATCAGAACTGGGCGATGGAGTAAAAGAAGGAGGTGGCCTGGTCTGAAGAATCACAATTTGTTTTACATTATGAGGAATAGCCAGGTGTATGTGTGTTGATTACTTGGGGAAGAGAAAGCATCAGAATGCACTAGGGAAAGAATCAAGCCGGCCAAGGCAGTGTGATACTCTGGGTATGTTCTTCTGGGGGATTTTGGGTCCTGGCATATGTGTATTTTACTTTGACATGTACCACCTACCTAAACATTGTGCAGACCATGTACACCCCTTCATGGCAACGGTATTCCATAATGGCAGTGACCTCTCAATGCAAAAATTGTTCAGGAATGCTTTAAGAAACAGTTGAAGGTGTTGACTTGGCCACCAGATTCCCCAGATCTCAATCTGATCGCGCATCAGTGGGATGTGCAGGACAAACATGTCCAATCAGTGGAGGCCCTACCTGGCAACTTACAGGACTTTCTGCTAATGTAGGTCATTGAAAGACCTCTGAAAGTGCTGCGGTATCTGGCACCAAGAGCTAGATACCACAGCACTTTCAGAGGTCTTGTGTAGTCCATTGCTTGACAGTTGGCACAAAAAGGACCTACACAACAGTAGGCAGGTGATTTTAATGTTATTGCTGATCGGTATATACACAGTCACCAAATTACTGAAAACTACAGAGCTGCATTAACTTCCTGCTCCGAGATTCTGAATCATTTGTTGTTACCTACAGACTAAAGTGGCTTATTTTTTTTAGAAAACCCCAGTTCTGCCAAGCTGCCACTGTTAGGCTTTTGACCAAGGCCCTTAACCTTCTCTCTCCAGGGATGCTGTACCATGTCTAACCCTGCACTCTGAAACCAGTTTCATAACTAATATGTGCAAACATGAAAATAAGGGTTGTTTCTGCTGCTTCTAACTATGCATTTGTGTGTTGTTGGGTTTTTTTTTTAAATAGGCTAATTTTAGTCGCCCAGCAGAGGGAGGTAGTAGAACATGCCTAACCACTCCAACAAGCTTGAGGATTCTACATTGTTTTTCATTTCCTCATCAGATCAGCGTTTTTGCCACTCCTTCTCCTCTAGTCTTTAGCCACTCAGCTTCTTACACGAGTATATTAGCATAAAGGTTGATTTCTCATAGATATAAATGAAAGTAATTGCAGAAAGTAATTTTAGGTACTTCTTTGGTATTTCCCATGGAAAATAATGGATGTTTGTTTATGTGGTCAAATGTATGAACTAATAAGTCAGCATTACCAAATAATGAAACCCAGCCCATACTGATAATGAAGCCAAGCATCTATCTAGTTAAAAGAGAAAAGAATCAGCATATCCCTAACTGACTGAGGTTTTTTTCACATTAAGTATAAAAATATATTTTATATATTTTTTTTTATTATTATTATTAGTAATAGTAGTAATATTGGTGGTGGTGGTGGTGGTGGTGGTGGTGGTGGTATGTGTTGTGTATGTAACCTTTCCTTACTTACTTTAATAATAAATGTCATAGATTTCATGGTCTCTATACCTAGTAAGCTGGTTATCAATTTAGGTTTATTACTTTAGAGCCTCTAAATTGGTGGAGTCTACACTAATAACTCAAATACAGCATATGCAGCCTTGTATTATAATAACATTCAAACAGGTTAGTTTGAATTTTAGTATGAACTTTTTAGAGCAAAGAAATTTTGTAATAACATTGTTTTTTTCAACAAAATAAATCCCTTCTGCACATCTAAATAAAACTTAAGTCTTCCTTCTTGGTGTGACTCTTTACTTCTCTATACTGACATAGAGTTTTGCATATGAGAGAAAGGGGATGTGAGACTTGTGTATTACAGTGATGGAAAAGGGGGACCCCACTTCAGCTGAATCAGGCGCATCCTGTCAGTGTTGAGGACAGCCACGTGAATGCAGGACAGACTTCCAGTGAGCTGTAAGAGAGAAGTGCTCCGGTAAAAGTGAGATTCATTTCCTTTTTCCTTAGGTTAATATGGAAAATGCACATGCAAAGATCTACTGGTGAATGTGTGCAGTGTTCTTCTGGAAGACTACAGTTATGTGGAACTACATACAGATGTTACACTCATATCTTGTGGTTGGAAAAAAAAAATAGTTGAATAAAAGGTTCACATGATGAGAATCATGTTTTTCCCCCGAAAGGTGTACAGACATAGAGAGACAGAAGCACACACCTGGTGCTAAGATGATGTGGCATAGAAACTGCTGTGTAATACACACACACTCACCCACACACACATTTTTATGTGTTTTTAATTTATTTATATATATTTTTTTATTATTATTTATTTATATACATTTCTATGGGGGGCACGGTGGCTTAGTGGTTAGCACGTTTGCTTCACACCTCCGCTGTGTGTGTGGAGTTTGCATGTTCTCCCCGTGCCTCGGGGGTTTCCTCCCCCAGTCCAAAGACATGCATTGTAGGTTGATTGGCATCTCTAAATTGTCCGTAGTGTGTGTGTGCCCTGTGATGGGTTGGCACTCCGTCCAGGGTGTATCCTGCCTTGATGCCCAATGACGCCTGAGATAGGCACAGGCTCCCCGTGACCCTAGTATAGATTGGATAAGCGGTAGACAATGAATGAATGACTGAATACATTTCTATTTCAATTCATTTAAATTGGATTAAAATCCAAAGACATGAAACAAGCATTATGTCATGTTTTTCATTGCAGGATTCAGTTGCTGCACTTTAATCTATTATGTATTACATTAGTTATTGTTAATCATTTAATAGTAGATAATAAACAGATATCAAATTGTTGACTGGTCAGTGTAAATATTAAATAAAACATTAATTTTGATCCATGTCATGTTTCCCCATCTTTTTTTTTCCTTTTCTTTTTTTTGCAATCCCACCTGTACACTTACCTGTATCTTGTGGGAGCAAACTTGTCACTGGTCTTATATTATATATTTATAGAAATCTAAAGACACGGTCAATGGACAATGTTTATTAGTTAAATAACTCATATAAATGTAAAATGGCATTCCAGTAACTACATATAATGAGTGATCGGACTTATGTACGGACTGTATGATTACACTGCATATTATCTTGAAGTGGCCAAGAGTAATTAGCTTGGTATTAAGCAATAAAGAATTCCTTTGCCATAAAATACACTGGGTGTTTTTATGTACTTTGGTGACAGAGAGACTTAGTATCTCTCTCTCTCACACACACACACACACACATTGTAGGGAAACCCCCTACAGTTCTAGGCCCTGTACAGAGGCAGTTTCTGTTGCTGCCGGTGGCTTAGTGGTTAGCATGTTTGCCTCCCACCTCCAGGGTTGGGGGTTCGATTCCCGTCTCCGCCATGTGTGTGGAGTTTGCATGTTCTCCCCGTGCCTTGGGGGTTTCTTCCGGGTACTCTGGTTTCCTCCCCCAGTCCAAAGACATGCATTGTAGGTTGATTGGCATCTCTAAATTGTCCGTAATGTGTGAATGAGAGTGTGTGTGTGCCCTGTGATGGGTTGGCACTCCGTCCAGGGTGTATCCTACTTTGATGCCCGATGACGCCTGAGATAGGCACAGGCTCCCCGTGACCTGAGAATAGATCAGATAAGCGGTAGACAATGAATGAGGTCTATAAAATTCCTCAACTAACAGTTTAGTGCAAAGGTTTGCATTCAGCAACTATGGAAGGAAAAATAACATTAGTACTGCACATTTACATATTTTGCAAAGTATGCAAAGTGCAGGAGCACTAAAATCCAATATCATAAGGCAGGCTCAACAGAAAAAAATGTATAGGTCAGTGTCTGGACCTGAACAGATACATAGAGTAAAAAGGTCAATTGAACTATAACAGAAGTCAAGAAGAATTGGTAGGATGCAAAACCTTGTCAGCAGATATGCTTTCAGGCTGGAGGCAGGTATCAAAGGCAAAGGGGTAGACATGCAAATTAGAGACTAGTAGCTTTGGGCTATTGATTAGATGGTAGTGAAATCCCAGCAATGACAAGCTTGGGTCCTTGAGTAAGACCCCTAACACTGAACTGCTCAATTGGATCTTGTTTCAGTTGTAAGTTCAGCTTTGGAGAGAAGCATGAGCTAAATAAGCAAATGTAAATATTACATTAAGAAAGAGAGATGAAGTGTTATTGCTAGTTCAATTCTCCCCACTATTATTATAATAACATTCAGTTTTGTTATTGTAGTCTGTAATACCATGTACACAGGGTTCTGGACTTAACTGTATTTCACCTATAAGCCTGATTATTTGTATACAATTGCATGGTGATATAATAATAACAATAACAATAACAATAATAATAACAACAACAACAACAACAATAATAATAATAATAATAATAATAATAATAATAATAATAATAATAATAATATGTTATAATATTATATATAATATTTGTGTAACGCTACATAAACAGTATTAACACACTGTCAATCACATGATGACGAAATTGTTTTGCTGATTTGAATCGTCTTTCAGTTTTCATTGAAATTTGCATGAGGTGCGGGTCGGAAGTTCCCAACCGGACGTCCATATATGGAGCGATTTTTTTTTTCTGACGTCACTCCGGGTATAAACTTGCAGTTCGGCAAGGAAACAGTCGGCGAAAACTCTAGTCTGATTAGACAAAATACCAGTTGATCTCCTCGGATTAGAACAACATGTCGATAATAAACAGGTAGAGTGCAGCTGGATTTAAAATTCTAACTTATATTATATGTAAATGAAGGCTAAACGTGCGCAGTCAACATGTATTCATTCAACATAACACGTTAATAACATGATGTTACTGTTACTGTTGTTGTGAGCAGCGCAGTGCGACCGCAGTTCGGACAGTGGCTCCTAGAGCAAGTACAGTCTGGACGTTACGGTGGACTTTACATGATCGACCGGGACACCTTCCGCATCCCGTGGAAGCACAACTCGAGGAAAGACTGCGGAGACGAGGATAACAGAATCTTCCGAGTGAGTGTCTGGATACTAAAGTGAAGCATAGCCACGAAGCGTTTTTACAGCGCAAGAGCACACAGTGCATCTTTATCGTGATTATAACATCTACCATTGTTGTAGTTAATAAGCGCCTTGAAATGGATGCGATAATCCAAACCTCAGTAACACAAAAACAATGTTAACTTTCTTTCAGTACAATGTGTACAGTGTGTGCTGTGAGTGGAAATTTCACGAATGAAAAAAAAAGGCTCCAATATTGCCTATTTTGAGTAATAAGCTTTATACTTGTATCGTTGTAGTTTATGTTGGCTCCTGCCACTACTGTATTAATGCACTAAAAGCTGATTAAAGCTACACCTTCCTTTTTTTAAAGGTGAACCATCTGACATTGTTCCTTTACTTCTGATAATGTCAGTGCTGAGAGATATCAGGTGTCAGTACTGAGAGATATCAGGTGTCACTGCTGAGAGATATCAGGTGTCAGTGCTGAGAGATATCAGGTGTCACTGCTGAGAGATATCAGGTGTCAGTACTGAGAGATATCAGGTGTCAGTGCTGAGAGATATCAGGTGTCAGTGCTGAGAGATATCAGGTGTCAGTGCTGAGAGATATCAGGTGTCAGTGTTGAGAGATATCAGGTGTCAGTACTGAGAGATATCAGGTGTCAGTGCTGAGAGATATCAGGTGTCACTGCTGAGAGATATCAGGTGTCAGTGCTGAGAGATATCAGGTGTCAGTGCTGAGAGATATCAGGTGTCACTGCTGAGAGATATCAGGTGTCAGTGCTGAGAGATATCAGGTGTCAGTACTGAGAGATATCAGGTGTCAGTACTGAGAGATATCAGGTGTCAGTGCTGAGAGATATCAGGTGTCAGTGCTGAGAGATATCAGGTGTCAGTACTGAGAGATATCAGGTGTCAGTACTGAGAGATATCAGGTGTCAGTGCTGAGAGATATCAGGTGTCAGTGCTGAGAGATATCAGGTGTCAGTGCTGAGAGATATCAGGTGTCAGTGCTGAGAGATATCAGGTGTCAGTACTGAGAGATATCAGGTGTATACTCCATGACTGCTTCAAAACAAGGTTTTATAACACGGTTTATTGTTAAGATAGCAGTATTTTTTTAGTACAGCATGTGTTTAAAAAAGCATGTGTTGTCATCCATTGCTCTATTTTTCTTTAACTCTATTTTTAATGTGTACCATAATACACTGGCTATTAATTTGAGTCCTAGAGTTTTTTATTCATGCAGTTTCCAGCAACAGTAGACATACGGTGTAAACTGACATTATTTACAGGCTGCTTGTTTATAAATTGCTGAGGTTTGGATTACACAAGTGACCAGAACTCAATAATAAATACAATACCTTTAAAAAGTTCAAATCTCAGACCCCCTGGCTATGATTCACATGCCTCACTTGCTTTGCTTTAGAGTGCCACCGTACATTACACACTACCATATATATTTCCCACCATTGGAAGGTTTGTGGTGTTAATATTCTACTTAATAATTATTATTATTCAGAGGTTTTGCAAACACGTTACATGCTATACACAGAGTTGTTCATTTATTAGCTAAAGAAATCTTGTGTGTACACTCACTGTTGCAGCATTGTTGTGTACAGTTTGTTAATCACAACTACCTCAATGGCCTGCTTTATATATCATTTTGATACAGAATTTGACTTTAAAACATTATTATTTTTGGTTAAATACTTTTTTTTTTTTTTTTTTTTTTTTTTTTTTTTTTTTTAAAAAGAGGGGCATTGGTGGCTCAGTGGTAGGTTTCTTGCCTATCATGCGGAAGACCCGGGTTCGATCCCCAGCCACTGGATGCAGTGCCAGTCCCAACCCCGGAAAAATGGGAGGGTTGCATCAGGAAGGGCATCTGGCGTAAAACATTTGCCAAGTTGTTGTGTGAACCAGGTGGTCCGCTGTGGCGACCCTGAACATGGAGCAGCCGAAAGCAACACACACTTTTTTTTTTTTTTTTTTTTTTTTAAACAAGGATGCATCAGTAGTGACATGGTAGAGTGTGTGTGTGTGTTGCATATATGCTGCTGGTATAAGTGTGGCAAAGTCATATAAAAGAGTCTTATTTTTCCTGGTCTAGGAATGGGCTGTGGTTAGTGGTAAGATCAATGAGTATCCCAATGACAAGGCAAAGTGGAAGACCAATTTCCGCTGTGCCCTCAACGGCCTTACACAGTTCAAGATGATCCGTGACAGCTCCAAAGAGGAGAATCCTCATAAAATCTACCGTATCGTCCATCCTGAAAGTAAGACACCTGATGCTAAGAGTTATTAAGCCTCTAACCTTAACCTATAAGAAACTGAGTCAAGTCTGTCTTCTTCTATAGACCATCAACAGTGCTTGAGAAGTAACACTGAACCCCAGTACAACTTCACAAACAATCAATATGAAGAAATGGAGGTAAGTTTCACAAAGGTCTAACAGTGCTATAGCCTGCTCTGATAAGAGTAAAGGCAATTTTCTGTACTACTAATGATGATGGTTCTTTACTGAAATTCAACATGATTTATCTGTCTCCAGAAATTCAAGTACAATTATTAATCCTTGTACTTTGTTGAGAGTAGAACCTGTACAACAGAATTATTTATTTAAGCATTATTTACAACAGATATGACTCAAAGTGGTTGTGGTTGTCTTGTTTTTAACACAGTATGATTTGCCGAACCAAATAGACACCTTGGATCTAAATCAACAGCCCACAGGTACGTCTGGAAAATTGCACCTTTTCCCAAAAGTTTTGATTACTTAAAATTCTTTGCTTGCTAAGGTCTGATTAAGCAACTAGCATGACTGAATCATTACAACAGTTACCTTATAATGCTTAAGCATTAGTGAATAGTTTATGGCTATAGACGGTTTAAGTGCTTATATAACCCTAGCAAATATTGTATATATAGTGGTATAGGTATTAATTCATTATAAAAATGGCAAATTAATTTAACACAATTGCTCTTTAGAGTATAGAGACCTGGTCCAATGAGCAGCCTAGAATAAATAATTTACATACAGTAAATTCATGTGATTGGCTCAGGCAAGCATCAAGTAAAGGTATTCTACAAAAACTGAACTAGATCCGGTTTAGAGTTTAGAAGCCTGTTTTCCCTTTTTTTTTGTGTGGATCCATCAGCTTATAACCCTTGCTTAGGTAGCTACCATTAAATACACTATATCACCAAAAGTATGTGGACACCAGACAAACCAGATTTACTGTGTTTACAATACAATTAGAAGGAAATATTTCTTTAGGAAAATATGTATGTAAGGGTGTTTAATATGATTATTATATTTTTGAATGCTTCTTAGAAATACAATATTGGCCAGACTACCAACAACCCATCCAAAACTTAGCAGACAACACCAACTACACCGTCCCGCAAATGCCGATTTTGCAGCAGCATTGCCTTCCAAATAACATGCCTGCTTCAGCACCAATATTATCACAGCTAACCTACAATACAGGTATGTAAAAGCCAACAATCACTCTTTCTGTTTCTTATTTACATGCATTCCCTGATGCAAGTCAATCAACTCAAATACTAGAGACATGAAATACATATTACATTAAAAAAAATCAAACATAACTTTACTAATGCATTAATTCCAGTGTCTCATTCTCTACTCTATCTACTTGTGCCTTCTCAGTTCCTCAGCCTTTCATCCTGCCTTCTATTCATGAGCTGGAGATCACCATTCACTACAGGAGAATGGAGATGCTGAAGAGGAAGGTTGTAGGTCCACACGTTCAGCTCCACTCACAGTGTGATCAGTCAGAGCTGAGGGGCATTTCTGTGCCCTTCCCCAGCACTGAGGAGCTCACTGATCACAAACAGGTCTATTACACTAAGCGCATCCTGCACAGCATCAATAGGGGTCTGCTCCTGGAGGTCTGCTCCTCAGGCATCTATGGCTACCGCCAGGACAAGTGCAACGTCTTTGTCAGCACCTGCGATCCTGCCGAGATCCAGAACCCAGAGCCCAGAAAGCTGCACCAGAACCAGAATGAACTGATCTTCAGCTTTGACAAGTACAGGAAAGGTAGGAGACAAGTGGAAACTAGATATTTACATTTTAATGAATTATCTGTAGACTAGCATCTAAGATTAGGGACTGTCTTTTATTGTCTTATTTTCTTATCCAGGATTGATGAAAGACCCAATAAAATTGTCCCAACATCATAAAATAAATTAAATGGAAGTAAATGAAACGTGCTATATTCACATAAGCTTCCAGGTCAATATCTAATCACATCCACTAACAGAGGATTGTGCATGTTGTAAAATGTCAGTAGGTTGTATAATGTCTTTAGTTGTTGGCCTAGGCATATCTGACCTTGCCATTTGTGCTTCATGTCTAAGAAGGACATAATATTGATATCCCAGTGCTCCAGGACAATGACTGTAGGATGAATAGGGTCAAAATCTGTGTGACTTCTTTAAACAAGCCCAACGGAGCACTGAGACACTCTGAAAAAGATCAGAATCAGATCATCACTGTAGAATTATTTCGCACAACACATGAAACTAGCTAACATGTGCACCTAGTCAGTGGAAAAGTGGGCAAAAACGAGTCCTGAAATGACAGGACTGGAATTGATATTTAGGTAAGGAGAGCTATAACCAACTATTAAGTTAAAAACAACACTTGGAACAATGTATTTTGGGGAAGATTATTAGGACTGGATCATGTCTATGTAATATTTATAGTCTGTATACACTCAAACACCTCTGCTTCTCATTTTTCCAAGTTCTGTGTTTTCCGAACGATTTTCATGTTAAAGTCTGTCATTTACTTACTGTGTTTACATTTAGCTGCAAATAGTAGTATCAGCAAAAACCAGTCAAACCAGGACTTTCTGTTATAGTTACATTCTAATATGCTTACAGTGCCTAGGGAATTTTTTAAACATTAAGCACTTGTTTGTCCGGATATACTGAAGATGTGTTTCAGTACATAAACAGCAGCAAGTCAAAAACTTAGTGTTATATAATAGAAATCAATAAACTGTATAAACTATATCACAATACATAGTCATCAGCAGCATCATGCATACGTCTTAAGCCTCCATCTTTATTTCAGATCTCATGGATTTCAAAGAGAACAGGCGAGGATCTCCAGAGTACACAATCTATTTGTGCTTCGGAGAGAGGTTTCCAGATGATAAGCCAGTGGAGAGAAAGCTAATTGTTGTGAAGGTAAACTGCTGTCTGCTTTGTTTCACTTGAAACAGTGTGCCCTGTTGTCTGCTGTAGCATCAGTTTTGTTTATTTATTTATTTATTTATTTTGCAGGTTGTACCACTGATTTGTCGTGAGTTGCATAAGGCAGCACAGCTGGAGGGAGCGTCGTCTCTGCAAAATGACAACATCAGCCTGCAGCTCTCCCACAACAGCCTGTATGAACTGATTGAAGCCACTTTCTCACCACCTCCAGCTGTATAAAGCCTTTCGCCTTCATCTTGACATTGTTTGCAGCTCTCTGCATTCCTTCTGATGAGCACGGTTTCAACCAGTAGACTGATTTCAACTCATCCTCTCTGTCATGCATCACTTCTTGGCTGCAGCAATGAATAATCATTGTGCACTAAATGTAACAAAGCCTTTGTTATCCCAAAACTTGAAATAAGTTTTATTTCATTTGCTTTTTATCAATGCTTTACTCACTTTTTCTGTCAATGACAACTTTAAGTGTTTTGTTTATGTATTTTATCAAATTTTGAAGAATTCTTTTGACTCTGCACAAAGCTTTATTTATAAGGATTTCTTGTCTGTTACTTAAAAAGGTTCTTTTCATTATAGCTTCCCATATGAACAATAAATAAATGTATACACTGGTCCAACAAATCTCACTGCAGTGTGCATGTAGGTATGGAAACTTCAAGAAACCTTTGTTTTTATTAAATAAATTGTTAAAGAAAAGTATTTACAAATCAGCAGAATGGATTCTCTTGTTCACAAGTATAATCCCATCAGTAATAATAAGGCAGCATATCTCACACAAGGAGGATTATCTGCCTTCAGCAACTATGAAAACATTATTTCCTGCTTCTATAAGCCTATTAACACTAATTTTGTCTTCAAATGCAGAGATACCAGTCATATCATGGGGAGTAAAGCGGGAAAAATAAAACTATATGAATATACTGCCATAATTTTCACCGATTTCAAATGACTGATGCTAAAATGAAACGAACACACACAAAAATAAACAAACCCCTTGTTAAAAAAGATCCTCCCTCTGTCCCAAAGACGAATCTGTCATTTCATTTATAGGAATAATGTTCAAGACACTTTATTCCTAATAAGCCCTATAGCACCACTCTCTATCTTCTCTTACACTTAAAATCTCTGTACAAAAACATAAATATATAATTGGCGAATCAACTGTCAGGCAATATTCAACAAAAACAATAAGGGGAAAAACAAATAACGAAGATTATTTATAATCAGTTAATCTAAATACATCATTTTTATACTGCTTGTTAAACAATTTCTATATGGTTTAAGTAATCGAAAGATTTTTTTTAGTTTAACTGAAATTTCCACTGAGTAATCATACACTATTCATACAATGCTCCTCGAACATGTATAAAAAGTTTTATGTTTATTTGCTGTAAAATCTTAAAATGAAAGACAAAAAAGAATTATTTGTGATGGTGATACAAGTCTAAAATCAGCTGCTGACAAAGGCTGGACAATGATGTTAGTACTATAATAGTCTCTGTAGTGATTGTAAGATTTTACAAAAGTTTCTTTGCAGACATTCTATGGTCATGGAGAACTAGGCAGTTTCCATTGTAAAAAAAAAAAAAATACCATGTCACACCTGAAACACCAGCCATCCTGAAGCTAGTCTGGACATTGACCATATGAGGACCAGACATGCTGACAAAACCGGTGTGTACATTTTCAGATTTGAATATCTAGCAATCCCTGTGTGCTAAATATACCTCTATGCTATCGATATCTAAATTCTGTTATACTGAACAACTGTTGATCTGAAAAGGTCATTTTTTCCAGTTCTCAAAGTATTAATGACAGCAGTACAATATGCCACAACAGTGGCAAAACAAAACTGTGAAAAAGGAGCAGCCTCATTGGTGCAATTTTAAATGATTTGCACTTGCTTGGTAACAATGATTCATCAAACATTTCAAAACAGATCCTGTTGACAAAGAACAAAAAAAAAACCCTATTCCATCATCAACAATAGTGTACAACTATACTTCTGTGACACACCCACACTGTAAAATGTTTTTGTTCATGCCAGATCAATAATTCCTTCTTGCATAGCTTTACAGAAGTCAGAACCTCTCGCAAAGAATGCAATGAATTAAATTTCATTTGAAATGGACAGCCCTTTAGAGTCACATTACTTTAGAGAAGTTGAACTAATAGAAGGGTGTGTATGAGTTGACTGATTAACAGCGATGCCGTGTCATCAGCCAGGAGTCTCTGAATCTTTGTGGCCTTCAGCACTTTGCTTCTCTTCTGCTTTCCGATGTTTCTTGGCATGTTTATACTTATCCACATAGGCCTTTACCAGGTTGGCTACCTTCACTGGATTAATTTCACCACTCTTACTGTGACACACCTGGTTCATAAGAGGAGGAAGCAAAGTTACTTAAAATATTTAAAAGATTTTGAGGAACTCATATGCTTTACTGTTGCATATGATTCAGAGCCTTATAACACAGATTCAGAACAATAGTAATTAAAACCACTCATATGAACTGCATACCTTCTGGACAGCCTTGCGCAAGATCTCTTTGTACTCCTCCTTTGTTATGTCCCTTTTCTGATAAAAGGGTTTGATGGCCAGCTTCACCTCCTCAATGGCCCGTTCTTGCATATGAAGCTTCTTCATGTACTACAGGTAGTGAAATAAAAGGTTTAAACACTTAACACTTGGTACCACTATATTTCTAAAGCCCATAGAGTGCATTAACTCCTAACAATAAATTTGGGATTTACCCAAATATCTTTTACTGTAAATTTGATTTAGTTTCCAGGTACCACACAGTTGAGCTCTGGTGGAATATTAATGTAATGATTTAAAACCAAACCCCTCTTTCCTCATTCTACCCAATACCTTGTAAAATCTTACTCCGTGCACACACACCTTGTCTTTCTGATCAAGATTCTGCAACAGCTCCTCTTTGCGGGATTTCGATTTCTCCTGGCTAGAGTTTGACCTCCCTTCCAATGCTGGAGAACTGATGCTCATGGCTGCTGCTTTAGACCCACCCTGGACAGCAGCTGACACCTGCGATAAAGCAAAAAAAACATGGTGGTTACTTATGTTTGCTGAGCTTTACTATTCACAAAGGTTACTATTTACAATGGAATAAAAATGTATTATTCACGCTTACAATGACATTAGGGGGAGAAAAGACGTGCAGATGCTGGTAATGAATTTAAAAATGATCGCTAAACAGATATTTTGAGAAATCAGAACATCTCTCCAACACCTTGAGCTCTCTAATAAAAAAAACTAAAGGTCTGCTTTTTTAACCAATCACTGCACTGCATTATGTGTAGGTAGATACATAAACAGGATGGAAATTCCCAGACATCAAAAGGTATGAGAGTCATACTATTAAAATATTCTGACTAATACTGAAAAGAAAAAAAACTATGCATGTGTAGCATCAGATTGAGACCTTTAGGCACATAATCTGTACCAAACTGCAAATTGCTGCACATAAGCATTTCCTGAAAGGTCAGTGTTATTCCTGAAGTTATGATTTCCCAGCTCTTCACTTTCACTTCCACTGAAAGCCCTGCTGCTTACTTTCAGTTTCAGTCACATGACAGAGCAGCTTCGCTCTCCAAACAAGCACACAGAAGTGATTCAAAAGACTCAAAACTCACAAGAGTGACTTTACAACACTATCTGCTGCCACCCTGAGACGGTCATATGCATGTACACTCTGAACACTTCAGCCCTGATGGACTGTTACAGTATTAAAATATTGAGAGGGAGGCAGAGGAACATCACTGTACCTGGCCGGTGATCTGCATGGAAGAGGATGAAGTGGCCTTACGGGACCCTTCCTGCTTCAGTTTCAATTTGAATAGTGCAAGCTCTGAAAGTGACAAGCAAAAAGAAAAAGAAATGACCACTACACGTTTATATAACACCCTATTATAGACATTCCCTGGCTAAAAAATCCCAACTCTGTATCATGTTCTCTGTGAGCCAGTTCAAGCATCTTTCTATAGCAATCACTAATTTTAACTTTTGAAGCACCTCTAAACTATCAAAACTGTGCACTTTGCTACTTTACTGGCCACAAAGCAGTTGAACTTTTCCATCGACTACTGCATTGTCAAATATGTCTAAATGAGAACGAAATCCTAATGCCTGTAATACAAAACCAGTATAAGTTTCCCTGCTCATTAAAACACAATTGAGAGTATAATTCTACAAATCTCTATGAACGCTAAATAGATAATAATTTACTCACTGCTCATTTTGTCTGGCTGGGACACCACAGGTTCTTGTATATTCCAGGTGACTCGCTTACCCTGTGATTTGGCTTTGGTGCCTATTACTAACACTGACTCTGTCTCCTGTTTAACCCCTGCTGACTCCTTGCCCATATCAGCCTGGGGCTCCAGAGCACCTGCAGCATTAGCTGCTGGCTCATCCTTCATCTCCTTCTTAATAAAGTCCAAGTTGTCAATCAAATAATCCACATTGATCTCTTCATCTGAAGAGTCTGCTGGTTCTTGTTTTACTGGACACGATGCTTGCAGAGGTTCTACATCCATCTCCTCTTTTGGAACCACAGACAGGTTTTTTGATTCACAGTCAGTCAACGTTTCACAATCTGTGGGTGCAGGGCCAGGTGAAGATAAATTAATCACAAGCGCATCATCATCATCATCATCATCACTGGAGGAGTCCTCATAACCAGGCCAAATCTGCTCTACCTTGATCTGTTTTGGCACTTGATCTTTTTGTAGCTGGGACTCTTTAATCTTAAGTGGAGAGTCGTTTTCTTCTTTGATTTCAATAGGTTTGGTTTCATGTGATTTGTGTGAGACACTAATTGAAAGAACATCCTCTAAAATATGCATTCCTGAATCTTCAGTTAATTGTGAACTCCCTTGACTACTGGAATCAGTCTCCTTTTTAACTGAAACAACCGAAAGTGTAGCGTCAAATTCATCGTGTCCTTTCGGTGACTCTTTCTTCACTAAGATTGCATTTCTGTCTACACTGCGAGTTGGCTCCTTTTCCTCAGCAGAAGCGGATGCTATACTTTTGTCAGTGTGCCGTTCTCTATGGTGAGGGCCTTCTGAGACATTCTCTCTCCGCCTACGGTCTCTAGACGTTGATCTAGCCCTTTTCCTTTTTGATATTATTTCATTTCTATCCCTTGATCTTGAGGAAGACCTATGCGAAAATGTTCTCTCTCTCTTCTTCTCTCTGGACCTTGATCTGGATCTAGATCTAGATCGAGATCTTGACCGTGAATGAGAGTATCTTTTCTTCTTGGACCTTTTCTGTCCCACTTTCTCTCTACTGTCATAGCGGTCACGGCTCTCATGCTTTCTTCTTCTATTCCTTGAGCTTTCACTGCTGCTGGAGCGAGTTGAGCGCCTCCTGTCTTGTAAGCGGCTTCGCTCTCTAGATCTTGACCGAGATCGCCTGCGGCGTGGAGATCTAGACCGTGACCGCCTTCTGTCTTCGGACCGTGAGTGTTTCTTCTGTTTATCAACCCGTTCAGAGGCTTTGAATGGAGGGCTGTTGGAAGCACAGCGTGAACTCTTCTCCTCTCCTGAACTAGCACATGGTAATCTTATTTCTTTCTCCTCACTCTTGTGATTTATATCAGAACTTCCTGATTTTGATGACAGCTCATGTGTAAACCCATTCCCTTTGGTTACCTCGAACACAGCTGGAGATTTCACTGGAGCTGGTTCAAGATCTGGTTCAGACTTAAGCTCTATCTTGATCTTTAGGCCACTGTGGTGACTGGAGGGTGAGCTAGATCTGGAATGATGCAGAGTTTCTGTTAAGTGACCTGTGGTATTTCCACTCTTGTCAGCATCAGAGGCCACAAGATCTGCAAGACTCGCAGACTGAGCTGCAAGTAGGGTGACTGGCTGATGAGAAGGTGATGACCACGAGTCATCCTTGGGAGAGGTTGGCTCCTTTTTAACTTTCACTTTCATTCCAGACATTTCATCATTCACAGGCAAATCCAAGTCCATTAACTCTGTTTTAATTTCATTTTCAGCATCTTCATTTTGCCCCACAGTTTGTACAGTGGGTGGTGGGCTTTGTAGATTAATTTCCATCTCGTCATTCTCATCATCAGACTCTGAGGCATCAGATCCTGTGGGATTAAAGGGATCATAGACCTCACTCTCCACAGAGGTCTTTTTAGCCTGTGAATAAGATGACAGCAACTTCTGCTTGTCTTTCTGGTTTCTCTTCACAGATCCCTTATCTTTTGCAAGCAGGGCTTGCTCAGGTACTGAAAGCCGCCGAGCATGCCATGGGTTTCCACTGCTGCTAATGCGAAAACTAACAGCAGAAGAAGAGGAAGGCTGTGAATTTGATGTTAAACTAGCAGAGGTTGATGGAGTAGAGAAAGAGTTGGAAAAAGAAGATGAGGGCACAGCTCTGTCCAGTCTTGGACTCTGGCCATCTATTGGCCTACCCTGCCTACTTTCACTCGCTCGCTGTTGATCAACTGAATTCTGCCGGCCTTTGTCACCAGCTAAACTGGTCATGGAAGATTCTGGGAAGTTGTTGGTATTGCTCCCTGCACTGCCATGTGGCACAGAACTGTTTTCTCTTTTAATCTTTGGTATTCTTGGCAACACAGACACATCCACCCATACTGGCTTTGGGGGAGGCTTTTTTGCAGGGACATTTATGGTACTTCGCCTCTCTCCAGGATGAGAGACAGGAGCTCCATTTGTAACCCTTACAGGAGGTTGGCCTCTAACGCTACAGGTGCCCCATTGACCGTGACCAGTTCCAAATGTGGGCGTTGGCCTGCGTGAAAGCGGTGTAGGTAACCGTGGGTGTTCGAGAACAGACGTAGGTGCATAGGAAACAGATGGGCAGGATGTTGAATGTGTTACTCTGGAAGGATTAAGCCGTAATGAACTTTGTGATGAGTTTGTTAAAGGGCTGGTGGAAGGTGCAGACTCTGTGCTGGAGTGAAAGTCAGCTGCTCCTGTGGAAGGTGTCTGTTCTAAAGCGGAGCTTCCCGTGATGCTGCTCCTTGCGGATGGCAAACAGGCTAAAAGATGAACAATTATGAGACTCTCAAGCCATGATGTAGCATTACACAGCATAGAATTAAGACTGTTCAGAGATTTATACTGTGATTGTGACCATTAAATACTGATGCTGTCACTGTTTATAATAGTGTGTTCTTTCAATGCACTTCATGCACTTAGAACGGTTTCTAAGGCATGTTCCCTGAAATACTGAAGCTAACCCCATATATAGGAATAGGATGATTTAATAAACATACTGCATAACCAGCTCATGGTGGAACCAACAACTACAATGTCAAATATTTATTTAAGTATTTATTTGATTATATTTATATATATATTATTTATTTGATTTTAGTTAGTTAAAATCTAGTGTATACATGAATAAATGGACAACTTACCAGGTTTGGGGGCTTTAAGCGAGCCATCTCTGTTGATAACGACATCAGAGCTGTCCATCAGCAGCAAGCTTTGGCCGCTGAGGATACTTCCCAGCAAGTCCGGGACTGGTGTGGCCTCAGCCACCTCCTCCACCTGAGGGATACCATGCCCTTGCCTGTTAACCAACCACACACAGGTCACAGAGGAATAGGACTTATCTATATACACACACACACAACAATATCATGGTCATCCTGTACTCCTGGCAAGTGTTTAATATGCTGATTCAAAATGTTCTCACATCTTTAGCTTTTCGGCATAAGACCAACCTACGTTATCAAAACAAGAGAAATGTCATATACTTGCACACGGATGAACTGTATACTCCCATGCAAGCATAGGTTTACCTAAATAACATATTTACTCCTATAAAAAGATGTGTGGTATGACTGGTTACCTGGACAACCCACCAAGTATGGGTCTGGCCACTGGCTGGTGTGAGCGCAGAGCAGAGTGAGACAAACCCCGCCGTTTCGCTTCCAACAAAGAAGGCTGAACTGGAGGCTGCTCCATCTCCTCTTCCCTGAAAAACAGAAATCCATTCTTTAGGCCTAAAAATATACTGCCAACAATTGTGGAAGCAAAACTGACAAGGTGAAGGTATAAACCTTTATATTAAATATAATGGCTATTTTAAAGCAGATAAAACAGAGAATAAACACACAAAGGCAACAAATTAAGGTAACCACTAAAGTAATTAGGTAAGAATGTAGTTTTATATATATATATATATATATATATATATATATATTTTTTTTTGTACACATACATACACACGCAGAGTATTTGAACAGTCGACTATCCGTCATGTCTACTTAACAAAATGTCATTGCTGAATTTCGTCTAAACTCATTTAGAGATCATAAACTCACCCACTATCAAAGGGATCGAGATCAAAGGGGTCTCCATAAATGGAAAGGGATGCTGCCCCGATGTCCGCTCTCATGCTGCCTAGTGTTTGCTCACAAGGAAGGTATACAGAGGGGATAGAAGAGCTGCGACTGGGTTTCTTTATACCTAGACTCTGCGCAATGCGGCGCTGAGCTGTGGTCTTCTTTCTCGCCATCTGAGAGGACAAAATGGAGGCATATGAGTACCACAGGGGCTCTCAGAGCATAGAGGTCCAATATTATTATCAATAAGAGCATTAATCCTCAGTTTTTAAATGTTACAGAAAGTAGCCTGGCAGTTCTCACTCGAATGCCTTCAAGTTACTGTACTTGTAATCTGTGGACGTTATCATAAATTTGTTTGCAGAACAAATATTAAAAGACGCCCCTGAGGTTATGGTGAAACAGGCCCCAACATACCGCCTTTCTTAATTTCGTTCTCCTCACTTTACGCTTCCGCCTTTTCACCTTTGTGGTTGAGGTTTTACTCTTAATGTCCTTCCCTTCTTTTATGGCTTTCTTTCTTGGTGCTATATTAAAGATATAAATTGTAGAAATTAATAGTAATATTAAGTAGTATATTCACCATAGAAGCATGTAGTAAAGGATCAAATATAAAATCCCGTCGCAGATCATAGCATTATGGGGACAAATAGAGATGAGCCATGCTGACGATTCCCAATTTTATTTGCTACCTCTCTTACGTCTCCTGCGAGCTCTTGGGCGGGGCGTTAAGTCCCTCACATACACGGCTGTGTTAAGACCAGCAACTACAGCATTGATGGTTTCATCCAGCCAGGTGGACCGCATCAGGTACTGAGGTGCAAGCTGAAACGGCACGAAAATCAATACAACATCACTCAGGATGCGGGAATAATTCAGGTAGGCATGCTATGCTGCAGTACTCAGTCATGATGTTTAATACATGTCTCTAATTATGCAAACAAACACAAAGAAAAACCACACCACCAACATACATATTAATAAAATACTGTGCCTTAGTCCATTCCACAGAGATTCATTTCAATATACCAGTGTCTAACCCTGATGTTCACATGGCAACAGTTGATAGATGGAAGTCAAGATTACTGAAGGATTTTTGATATCACTGGTATCACTAACTAGTATAACGTGTCTTTACATGCATAAGTGATATTTATTTAGAAACACTCCACAGCAAGAGCTTTAAAAGGTGTTCACATGGTTCATTTGAATCACTGTACAACAATCATTACAAGCACAAAGCACTTCAAAGTCACTTCAATAATAAAATGCTAGAGAGTGCACTGCATTGAAAATTTCTTTATGATGATTTCAGTAAACTGTGCCATGTATAAGGCAGATCTCCAAGACAGACCGTCATAACTCATAATTAAATCAGAACTAAATTTAGGAATTAGTTTCTACCATATAAGTTTGTGTTAGCAGGCAAAGAGCTACAGAGTGTTGAGAATGTGATGTTTTTGAGGAAACTGACAACAGCTCACCTCAAAAATCTAAGCAACAGTATGTTAGAGAGCCAGACATAAGCGTCATGCAAACCTGTGCTGCAGTGCGTGCCTGTGTGATACGGTGTCTGTTAACGTTGGCTCGGACTCTCTCGCTGTGCTGTGTCCGTGCAATTGCACGCATAGGTCTGGAGCCTGATGACCAAGAGCGGCTGGTGGTAGGAAGACTGCTCTCCTCCTCGCTCAACCGCTCGTCCCCTGAAACCAACAGAAAGTCAGGAATTACAAGAATACGTGTTTTAAAATTGCTACTATTAGATACTATAACTGTATTACTTGTACAATACATTGAAAGGAATGACAGGAAATAAAAACAGAATAATTTGCTGCTATTGGTAAAATTTGGCTTATTACTTCTGTTGCGGTTGTTTGGTGCACATTCTGGGCAAAACCATTCCTCAACAGGCACAGCATCCAGGGGAGGTGTTAAACACTCCATATGATACCTTTAAGATGAGAGCAAGAGTGTCAGAAAGGTCTGTGATAAACACTGTAATACTTTACAAAACACTTTACAAAAAGATTCAGCAGTATAGGTTTTGCCTTCTTTTTTTTTTGAAGAGGAATTTAAATCATCTAAAACAGTTAAAAACATACTTATGCATAAAAACGTTTAGGACATCATTAATGCTTACAGCGATACCAAGACATTATTATTAAAATCATTTTTAACGATACTTTAAAGCATTTAAATTCAGTTATTACATGTGTTTTTTTCAGTATGTTGACATGTCTTAGATACCAATATGAATGGAAAGTGTCTTAACCCTTTAATTTTCTTCGTTGGTTAACAGTTACAAAACTAACAAAAACACAGATATGTTATTGATTTTCCTGCATGCAGTAACACCAAGTATTTTGTGCCTAAAATTAGCATTTATATAATTTTGGCCTCAAGCCTATAGAAAGAGAATGCTTTACTGAACAAGCTGTGAATGTTGTGCAGATATAAGTACATTCGCAAAACTTAGAACTACATCGCAAAAGCCTACAGGACATACATAAAAATTGGTTTGTAAAATATACAGTGCTGCTTGAAATTTTGTGAACCCCTTGAGCTGTTCAGACTTTTGTTGTTTTACCTTGACTTTCTTATTTTATCATCACCTGATTTTTATAAATCAAATGTCAGATGTATGTTGATCGATTGCATATGTTTGTTTAGAGGGAATTTTGCGAGTAGCCAAAAAACATTTGGTTGAAGTAATAGCTGCAAAAGGAGGTGCCACAAGCTACTAAATAAAAAGCTTCACTTACTTTTGCACATACAATAATTCAATCTTTCATATAGTTTTTTGGCTACTCGCAAAATTCCCTCTAAACAAACATATGCAATCGATCAACATACATCTGACATTTTAATTTATAAAAAGCAGGTGATGATAAAATAAGAAAATCAAGGTAAAACAACAGAAAAGTCTGAACAGCTCAAGGGGTTCACAAACTTTCAAGCAGCACTGTATATACACTGATCATTTGTTTTACAAACCTTAAATGTTAAACATGGCCCTGAGTGTCTTACACAAACACAACTACAGCACGAACGTCTCACCCAGCATCACAGCCATCACAGAGCAGCAGACGATCTTCTCTGTCAGTCCCTCCGCACACCTCACAGCTGGTCTGCTCCAGATCCACATTCACCTGCTCCTCTTGTTGATTTGTCACTGGCCTCTGAACTGTAATCTACAAACAGGTCCAACTCTTTAATAAAAGAGTCCCTACACCCACTACACACCAATCATTCGATCGTATAAAACAGATACAACTATGAGAAACTGTGTGGCAGTCTGGGAAAACCCTTCACATGATGATATTTTGACATTTTAACTATATAAAGTTCTAAAAACCGTGGTGCAGGGTCATCATTATAAACTTGATTAAAGCCCAACATTCACTGTAAGAGGAAATCACACTTTGCTAGCAACAATTCGGTTTTTAGACGAATACTGACTGTTTTTATTGCAGCATTTATTAAACTGTCAACTTACCAGACGTGATATTTTCACAAAAACAATCTAGGCAGGATTAATATACAATTTACCATAAAAATAATTTAGCTATGAAAATATATAAAATTATTCAGAATTTCTTTCAGGTGAGTTGTTCAAGTATTCAAAGTTTTTCAGCCAAACTTCAATTTTCTTTGTCCATTTTTTGGATCTTTTGCAGAATTCGTTCACTACGATATCTGATGAGTTTTCCTAGCCTGCAACACAGTTAAATCAGTACTGAGCTCCATACCGTCTTCTGGACTTTTCCTCCATGGCATTTTCTCAGCAAGATGTTACTGAAGACTATGCGGTCGACGGGACAAGAGTTGGCATTCTAATGACAAGAGGAGTGGAAAATTTGTCATTAAAAAAAATTCACTTCCAAAGTGATAGTGTGTAAACTTACCTGCAGATTTTGACCCTACAGTGCTCACCTTGGCCCACTCCAGAATGCAGTCCAGACAAAAGTAGTGTTCACAGTTCTGGGGCGTGGCTACCGGCTGCTCATGGAAAGAGTTGAGGCAGATAGGGCATTTCTCTGCGTCCTCATCTGAACTCAGCCCAAGATCAGTTGGCTGTGCCCCTACTGCTCCCTCCATCTCCTTTACACCATCTTCATCTATTAAACACATGGACAGTACATAAGGACAGAATTCAGAGTTAATAACATGCATATAATTCATAAATACCTTACCTTGATACCAGGAAAAATAGCTTATTGGGCTTTAAGGGGCACAAAACCATGTACATCTGAAGTGGATATGTGCAATGTAGGTATATTAAATAATAAAGTGTATTGTAATTGTAATTACTATTGCAGAGTAGTACATATGCACACAGTAAATGTCTTAAAACAATTTTCAGAATTTAAGCTGAAATACTGAAAGGATCATCATGTGCTTACGATCGCTCTCATCTTCCTCATCCTCTTCCTCACAACCTTCATCTTCTCCATCCTGGGAATCATCATCTTCCTCACTGTCTGAACCTTCCTCGTGTGAATCATCAAAATCTTCCTCTAAACAGTGTAGATATTAGATCAGAAACAGCATAAATGCACCATGTCAGGGTGTCATCAGCATATAGGTTACATTTTTATTCTTTCAGGACTTTTCTATGCCAAGTCAGCAGCAGTAATATATTAAATAGCACCTTACTGAAAAAAAAATGTACCTCACATACAATCCCCTCTGAAAGTACTGTAACAGAAATGCTGATTCTTTTATATTTTTCCCATATACACTTAATTTGCATTAAGACTATCTGTTTCTATTCTTTTGCTCACCTAAAAAAAAAGTGGTCTGCCACCAAAGGTGCCATGTTCTAAGTTAATTATCAGGAAATAAAAGATGATATTCTGATCTATCATCTCATGTTCACCTTTCCTTTAAAGCACAAACAATAGAATGGGTATTGCTGTTCCAATACTCTCAGTAGAGACTGTATATACAAAAAATTTATGAGGGTAATTACCAAAACTACAAGCACATGCGATAATGGAAGGCTACAGACTGCAGTGAGCTTCAGAGATGTCAGATTGTAACCATGACAATTTGCAGTTCTCAAATACACCGATCAGGCATAACATTATGAGCAGTGACAGGTGAAGTGAATAACACTGATTATCTCCTCATCATGGCTCCTGTTAGTGGGTGGGATATATTAAGCAGCAAGTGAACATTTTGTCCTCAAAGTTGATGTGTGAGAAGCAGGAAAATTGGGCAAGCGTAAAAATTTGAGCGAGTTTGACAAGGGCCAAATTGTGATGGCTAGACAACTGGATCAGAGCATCTCCAAAACTGCAGCTCTTGTGGGGTGTTCCCGGTCTGCAGTGGTCAGAGTCTATCAAAAGTATCCTTTAAATCCTGTAAGTTGCAAGATGGGGCCCATGGAGCTCCTACCTCACAACTTACAATACTTGAATCTACTGCTAACATCTTGGTGCCAGATACCACAGCACACCTTCAGAGATCTAGTGGAGAGCATGCCTCAACAGATCAGGGCTGTTTTGGCAGCAAAAGTGGGACCAACACAATATTAGGCAGGTGGTCATAATGTTATGCCTGATTGGTGAATATAAGGGTTGTAATTTTAAGTACAGGGGGGCACAGTGGCTTGGTGGTTAGCACGATTGCCTCACACCTCCAGGGTTGGGGGTTCGATTCCCGCCTCCGCCGTGTGTGTGGAGTTTGCATGTTCTCCCCCTGGTCCAAAGACATGCATTGTAGGTTGATTGGCATCTCTAAACTGTCCGTAGTGTGATTGGTGAGTGAATGAGTGTGTGTGTGTCCCCTGCAATGGGTTGGCACTCCGTCCAGGGCGTATCCTGCCTTGATGCCCAATGATGCCTGAGAGGCACAGGCTCCCCGTGAATAGATCGGATAAGCGGTAGACAATGAATGAATGAATTTTAAGTAACTTTAGATATCTCAGCATATACTATTTTAGATAAGGTACCTCTCACAACAGAGAACCTGAACAATCAGTGCCCTTGAATAAAAGTATATAAATACACTATACCTTCATCAGAGAGGATAGATGCAGAAGGTCTTTTGCCTTTTCCACAGTAAATGTTTTTGTTGATCAGCTCGTCCTGGCTGTCCTCGTCATCCATAGCTCAGCATTTGAAACTTCACAAGCTTTAAACAGAGCTGATGTAAACTTCTGTGTATCTCAGTGCTGGACAAAAACAAACAAACAAATAAATATGTTATACAAACAAGAAGACCAACTCGTTATCATCATATCTTCTTACCTATTGTTGTAAATGCATTCAACATAAATAAACGTTAGATCATTCGAAAGTATCTTAAGTGCTCGTTTTTACACACTTTCTATTAATAACTTTTTTTATTTTATTTAAAAAAAAAAAAAAACATTTATTTTAAAGTCCAGGCTTCTCTTCAGGCATCACATCATCTGTTATGGATTTATTTCCTTCAGCAAGACGCTTTGTTTTGATTCCTGTAGTAACAGTGGAAAGAGTGGCAAGAAACGCAAGCTCTAAAAAACACAACACTGCAACCAAAAGTAATAATGTTTATATTACACGGATTAAACTACTCTAAATAGACAACTATTACCAGAAAAACCGAATACTGATTTTCTGTCTGTATGCAGTGCTTGAAAGCTTATGTAACAGAGCGGCTAATTGTTATTAGCCAAAGTGCTATGCTATAATATGCTATGCTATGCTATGCTATGCTAGCTTTGCCCTTCTACACCCGGGCTAATTTTAACTCCTCTGCTAGACTCGCTTTATTTATTGACTAAGCCACGTTCTGCTGCTCAGTCGGCCCAAACTGTGGTTTGTTAAACGCATGCATGTCTTTATACACTGTTTTAAGTGAGTGTTTAAGTAGTGTGCACCTACCCTATACGGCTGTGTGTGACATTATTAGTGTATTTTGAAGTCCACACACACGATTTGGGTTTTGGAGTGACGGACGCTACCGGCTGCACAGAAGAGACGGAAATGGCGGAAGGCACTCAAATCACACTAACGCTTAAAGATACAGCGCACATTTCACCTGAAACTCTCCGTTTATTTCCTTGACTTAACCTTATTTAAGGTTGCTAAATAATTAAGGAACAAAATCAAGAGGGGACGTGCGGCTATAGGGAAATAGTCAGCGACGCGGTTCTGATGTGATTATTGAAGTTGATTATTTTCCAACACCTGTTGTATCCTGCAATGTGTTATTACTCATACAGCCTACAACAGCAGTTTGCTCATTAAAAATGCTGCTTATTAATAAAAGACTAGTTTCATTTTTTACCCGGATCATGTGCAATTTCTTATTATGTGTAATACACTATATTGCCAAAGGTTTTGCGACAGCCCTTCAAATCATTGAATTCAGGGGTTGGGCTTGGCCCCTTAGTTCCAGTGAAAGGAACTCTTAATGCTTCAGCATACCAAGACATTTTGGACAATTTCATGTTTGGGGATGACCCCTTCCTGTTCTAACATGACTGCGCACCAATACACAAAGCAAGGTCTATAAAGACATGGATAAGCAAGTTTGATGTGGAGGAACTTCACAGAGTCCTGACCTCAACCCGATATAACACCTTTGGGGTGAATTAGGGCGGAGACTGCGAGCCAGACCTTCTCGTCCAATATCAGTGCCTGACCTCACAAATGCACTTCTAGTGGAATGGTCAAAAATTCCCATAAACACACTCCTAAACCTTGTGGAAATCCTTCCCAGAAGAATTGAAGCTGTTATAGCTGCAAAGGGCAGGCCAACTTCATACTACATTCATGTGCATGTAAAGACAGACGTCCCAGTTTTGGAATGGCTCACAGTCTCCACTCTAATTCATCCCAAAGGTGTTCTATCGGGTTGAGGTCAGGACTCTGCGCAAGCAAGTCAAGTTCCTCCACACCAAACTCGCTCATCCACGTCTTCATGGACCTTGCTTTTTGCACTAGTGCACAGTCATGTTGGAACAGGAAGGGGTCATCCCCAAACCCCTGAAAGACAATACCTGAATTCAATTATTTGACTTTTGGCAATATAGTGTATGTTCTAGTTTCCTAGCACCTTTTTTTGTACTTTGAATACATTTTGTATATATAGAATATTTCATTTATTTTTCATTTATATTTTATATTTCATTAAAAAATAAAGTTTTATTTTAAGATTAATAAAGTTCTGTCTTATATTATCTTATCTTGTATTTAATTTAATAACGCTCGCTCGATCGTTCTCTCATAAACAGATTTTTTTATGTCTGTAATTGTTGATATGGTGATAACATTTCTATAAATAGTTGTTTAGTGATTTGTGAATCTCCAGCATCATTCATTCATTCATTGTCTACCGCTTATCCGATCTATTCTCGGGTCACGGGGAGCCTGTGTGATCTCAGGCATCATTGGGCATCTCCAGCATCAGTGTTTTGTAATTGTCACAGATAGTGTCTGTCATTAATGTAAGTGTATAGAATAAACTTTTGCTTGTGATTGGCTTTTATAATGTAAGTGATAACATTAGATAAGTCACTGATCGGAAGATTGTGAGTTCAAATCCCAGGTCCACCAAGCTGCCACTGCTGGGCCTCTGATCAAGGCACTCAACCCTCAGTTGCTCAGCTGTACGAAAATGGGATAAATTGTAGAGATAAAATGAAGTAAACCAGGAAGTATTGATAAAAGTCCCATGTGAATAACTATATCCCATAAACCAACAACAGAAGCAGAAGTGACCACAGTGAACGTTCCATATGTTTTTAGCATTTTATGTGGTGGGGAGATGATTTTGTTTAACTGCTTTCTAAAAAATTTTTTTTTTTTGAAAAAGGCACAGAATGGGCAACAACTTACAGTACTGTTGGTGTAGGTGAAGTCATAGATGCCTAACATCTAGATAGATGACATGAATAGATCAACATGAATAGTTTCTGCTGCTGTTTTGTAAGCAATAAAAAATTTTTTGTCTAAATACAGTGAAAATTGGTTTACTCGGGTGTCGTCTGTAGTGAGGTACACAAACACAGTTCAATAAATGAACACAAATAATAAAATAATAATATAATAGATATTTTATATATTTTGATTTTGTGTGAGGTTTCATGGTAGCACCACAAGCAGTGTTGCCACTACGCAGCTCCAGTAATCCTGGTTTCATCCTGTGCTCAGGTTACTGTCTATGTGAAGTTTCAGCTTCTCCAGTTTCCTTCAATTTCCCAGCAGGTGAACTGGCTACACTAAATCACCATATGTGAATTTGGGTGAGAATGATTGATTGTTCATGGTTGGCTGTGTGGTGTATTCCCACCTCACTCCCATTGTTTCCAGGAATGGCTCTAGATCCCTGGGGAAACCTGACCAGTGTAGTTACACTGATAAAGGCAATTTGTTTTGAATTCTATTCTCCCAAGACTACCAGAATTGGATCCCTTCACACATATGTGATAAAGTGGTTTCTTTTAAGACATAAACACAGTCTATTCAATAAAATCAATTGCAATGACATTTTCATATTGACAATTACATATGTCACTGACTGGGTTAGTTGGTGCCCCAATCTGGTAGAACATGAGCATAAGTCGGAAGAACACATAATGCATTTCAGTCAAGCAGGAACTAAATATGGCTGCAGTTCCTGCAGAGCCTTGCAGAGAACGACAACCAGAGTCTATAATAGATGTCTGTCTGTCACTGTTTGATGTCTTCAGATACAAAGAAATGGTAAAGTATTTAGCCCAGCACAATTTTCTAATTAAACCAGGTTCATTATGTATAAATAGATCTTCTTGCGCTACAGATATAAAACATGCCACATAGAACTGACACTGTACACTTTATCCTGGGTCATTATTTAATTTGTAATCCAATATCCTGAAGCATGCAGCATCCCAGTGAAGCTTCCGTGCCTGCAGTTGTGCACGTAAGGTGTGATTGTATAACCAAAAGTTATTAATCATTTGGCAAATGGTATGTCAGCTTGCTACACTCAGCAAACTCTACAGTACACTAGTACAGCCACCCACAGTGGGAAGTTGAAGACTACAACAAATTATTTCATCAAATATCCAACAATTAGCTTTGAAACAAAACAAAAAACCTAAAAAAGCACACACATATACATACTTCCATACAATATTATATATATATATATATATATATATATATATATATATATATATATATATATATAATGTATGGAAGTATGATTTAAGTTGAATGTTTTGAATTTAACGTTTCAGCAGTTTATATATTTATATTTATTTCTAATTATTTATATATGACATTAAATTTTTGTCTCATTCTCTGTAATAAATATCCTTATTTTGCAGGGAAGTGGAAATGAATAATAATGATTTATTTATTTACAATAAATACAATATGGAAATCGTTTCGTCTGTCTGTCTGACTCTTTTCCCCCCTCTCTCTCTCTCTCTCTCTCTCTCTCTCTCTCATATTTCCTATGTCTCTCTCCCTCTCTCGCCGCTGCATCCTTGCTACGTGCACATCCACACCAGCTTCATGGCAACGCGGTACACAAGCGAACTGAGTTCAACCACTTTGTTTTGGCGGCGAGGGGAGTGATTTTTCAGAAATATCATAAATGCTTGAAAACACTGTATCCTATCGCTGACTTTACACCAGATACCGCATGTAAAAAACAACTAACAACTAACAGTGCACTAATGAAATCGTATTGTCGCTAAAGTCAAGAAACGACCACAGTAAAAATGGTTCAGTCCCAAAGTAAGACGTGCAAAAGCGAACGCACCGCACCCCAACTATAACTCAGACAGAGTCAATCGAACGATGTGTCATAATGCCCGCCCCTCGCAGCACATTATTTGTGGATTATATTCTAAGGGCGTGGTTAATTCAGAAATATTGTCCTACTATTGGATAATTATTAGGACGGATAACCATTAATTTGCATAAGCAGGTCAGGTTGCAGATGCAGGGGAGTGGGCAGGGTTGGTGGAGCGCAAGTAAGCTGAACTTCTTGAGCGCTTCTTGTGAACCTTTTTAAAAACGTTACTTTATTAAGAAAGTATTTAATTAAAAAAAGGCGTCCTACGGCAGTTCTTCAGGCGTTTTGATGGGAACGACCACTTAGTAACTGGAAACGTTTTTCTGCTCCTGATTGATGCTGTTTCATGGAAAACTTGAGTGGTGAGTAACCGACTTAATTATAGTAATAGATCACTTAATTCCTTGATTGCTTTCATGTGTCGACGGTAAAGAGAGAAATCATTTTATTAATTTTGAAATAATTGTGCCTAACTTTTCTTATCCGTCAACATCTTTAGGATCATTTTGTATATATTTATCTAACTATCCAAGTGCAGTATCAAATCTTTGTTAAAAAAGAAACACGTTAAAGTCTCGAATATATTTTTTTATTCCTCCTAAATGAACCACTTCTTCTTCAAGTGGTTGTACGTGTAGCCAAACCTCTGTTGATCTTTGTAATTAATGTGCCGGGATGAAACGTAAACGAGACTCATAATTAAACCGAATATTTATTTCACCTTAAGTCATACATATTCAGTTACTTCAACAAATCGCTGTGATTCCCCGCAGGGTTTGCTCAGTCACATCGCTGAGTTTCTGAAGGCAGGTAAGCCACTGACTAACGCACACTGCGCCTGTTCTCCGCTCCACTGTGCGTGTGACAGCGGCTAACCAGCTTTTGGGTACCTCTCTGACTTCAGCTTCACTCCAAAAAAAAAGAAAACCCACTGGAGACATGTTTTAATGCGTCTCACCGGAAGCCAGCTTCTCCTTTATGGGGGGTATTTTCTCACTCTCCGTTACTGTTGTAGAGCGCCTACGTGCTCCAGGTCACATGTACACCATCTCCATTCTAACTGCTTCATCAGCTCACTCATGTAGTAATGTGTACACGTCAATCCTATGAGCTTACTACGCTCTATGACCAAAGTATGGTCTAGAAGTTGGAGGAATGTATTTTACTCCTTTATTCTGACTGTTAAATGAATAATTTTACCTGTAGTATTCAGGTTATGCCATATCTTACTACAGTAGTATAGCCTTAACGCCACCATGCATTATCCCAATAGTATAGTAAGGGTTTGTGAGCATAAATTCTTCTAGTATTATAACCTACACATGACCTTACTTTAATACTATAATAGTATATCCTGTATTTGACTGTACTTTATTGTAGTACAGCTGATATGTGACTGATTTGATACTATACATACTATGGTATTTGTCTGTGTGGTGATGCATTATAATACAGTATACAATAATGCAGTCTTATCTGGAGAGGACCGTGTTCCAAGTGCTTCTGACCATACATTAGTCATGTATGTGTGACCCTAAATTGTTGCACCACACTCTACTAAAGAAGTGTATGTGACTAAGTTATTACTGTAGTATAATCTAGACTTTACATCATTATAGTAGTATCTGGCCACACCCTACTATAGTAGTCTAGATTGTGACTATACATTATTACAGTAGTATGTGACTATACTTTGTTCAGTAGCTATAGTGAGTAATGTGAGGTATGTAAGGAGTGTAAGTAAGAGTTTAAGTTATGTCTTACAGTAGTCTAGCTTAAGCGTGACCCTAAGCTAATTAAATATCTCTATTACAGTAGTGTGTGTATATACTACCCATGGCTGTAAATGACATGTATCTATAACTTTATTGTGGTTGTAAAGAACATTGTCTTTATTACAGGTTTATAGCTTGTGTATTATTGTAGTATTAGGCCATCCAAACCATCCAGTAGTAAAGCCACCATGAGTTAGCTTGCATGTAAATTTATTTTATTTAAATTTATTTAATTTATAGAGTAGCATAACTCTTTGATTTGGACACGAGTTAAAATTATTAAATGATCTGCTGTTTCACTGTAAAATAAATGTGAATGAACTTTGTATTTGTTTACTTAAGTGTTTGTTTTGTCCTGCCTTGCTATCAGTACTGGACCTGATGTAATGTGTGTGTGTGTGGGGGGGGGGGGTGTTTTTTTTTTTTTTTGTACAAAAGCCTTAACATGGCACATGCAAAGGAGTATAAGAGCACTATCACACCTGGGATGATTTGCATAGAGTTTGCAGAGTATTAGTAGTTGTTCCTGAGAATGTCGGTCTCGGCAATATCGGGTATTATCCAAAATGTGGAGGTTTATCAGGTTCTTTGTGCGTCTCTATTTTTCTCTTGTCCCTTAACGCTTTGGGATATGTTACAGTAATACAGATGGCATGTAAATGCTAGCCTTTGTATCTAGTTTCCTATTCCATACCACTGTATAGATTTGTCCATATTCTTTTGACCTTTAAACATGGAGAATGACATGTTGGCATACACAAGTTCACCTTTTACCGCTATTGATTATAGCACATTGCATTTAGTTTTCACATGATCATGTGTCAGTGAGGTTTTGTATAAGCAGCTGGGTGTATACGACTAGCACCAGTGTTTTTACCATCAGGAGTGCACAAAAGGGAATGTGTGATGTTGACTCACTGAACTGTTGACCTTCCTGTGTAGTAATACATCACAAATGTCTGACACAAGTATTCAGCCACCTTTCCATGAGAGAGGAGTATTGTCCTGTACCTCCGTTTTTATTTATGGTATCCTGTGTAGACAGTGTGAATGGTGTTTGTTGGCAGGAATGGGACTGATGGATGCTATCATTTCGAGAGATGCAGGGATTTGAGGTTTAGCCTCCTTTAACCATCAGACAGTTCCCTGATGCCATCGCTCTAATCCGATTTTCTGTAATTGATCATAATAGCAAAACAGATAAGAATGGATCAAGCAGAAGAATATGTACAGCAGTCCAGACAATACCATTTGTGATTTTATATTACTATTGTTTTGAGTGAACAGTAGTACATTTATTCAGAATGAATCATTGACTCACTTTTCTATATTTAATCACAAATCTAAAATTCATAAAGTGAAGCTAGTTGTGCTGGACGTGAAACAGATCATTTGCTCTTGTTTATTACAAAGACAGTAAATATTAGACAAAGTGTGTCCATCATGTGACACTGTATTATCTTCAAGAGGTTCTACTTGTGTCATGATTTGGAATGCACAAACTATCATATGATATGAACTTGTATTGAAAGTGCACTGTCCTGGCTGAACAGGATGTACATTTCCGTTAGCGTTGAGGAAATCTTTTTATATCTGTGCTACAATTTCTGAGACTCTAAAATCACACCACTGTTTGAGCCACATCTGATTTCAATGGGATGAAAGAGTCCATGGGAAGATAACATGGGCTTAAACACAGACACGAAGACCAAAGGTATATAAACACAAAACACTGTCTTTATTAGACTTAAATACATAAACAAATGTAATAGTTCTCTAGATAAATCTTTCTGGTAATATTTTACAGTAAATAAATGTTTTGGAATGTAACAATGTAAACGTGTGTCTGTATGTGTGTGTATATACAGAAGAGATTATATATATATGTTACATTGATGAGATGAGTAGGACCATTAGAGCAGTAGCTGGTTAAGTACACAGGTGTAATAGGAGAGATCCTTGGCCCTTCAGGCTTTACCTCCAAGATGACTCCCTGGATGTCAGGACTGTAAGACACACAAGAATATGATATGGAATGATGTGTGCAGTGTGTGAGTTTGGAAGTTAGGAAAAATACATCCATGCACTGGAGTTTTCCCTGTTTAGCTAATCCCATTGAGACCTGGAAACATACAGCAACCAGAAGGAAAAAGCAGCCACACACCAAAAAGAAGGCAGGTTTTTATAATAAATTATTTTACAGCATTTTTTTTTGGACATTTAAATGAGTTCTTTATATAGCATGATTATTATTCCTAGCTTATATATTGACATAATGAGCAACATCCAGAGCTCTTTGGATCAGCAAATCAGCAGGCTTTGCGTGGTACTTCCCACAGGCAGTGTTTTGAGAAGGGAGTAATAGTGAGTTCACTCTGATCATTTTCTCCAAAGCATTTCCTCTTTCAGTGAACCTTTTATGTAAAGTTATTTCAGTGTTTTTAGCATAATGGTTGTTTGTCTCTAAAGCGTAGAAATGTTGCGGATTAATTTCCATCTCGACAATTAACGGAGAAGGCATTTGAATATTCGGATACGAGTCACTTCCTTAATTATTTGTGAACAAGCAGGAAAGGATGAATTCATACCAATACTCTTTATTAATATATTTGCTAAAGTAATTGACCAAAAGCAATCATTCTACTACTTAGATCTGAAAATTGCTCAACACCCAGGCTCATTCACACTCTGGACTAATACTGCATTAACTGTAAAAGACACAACATACAATAATGGCAGTTCAATATTTCTATTATGAATATCAGGCACACTGTCTTGTTCTGTTGATAAAACAACTGCTTCAGAGACGAGTGCTGTCAGTGGCTTTGTAATAAGAGAGCCATCTTGTCAAACAGTGGATTACAGACATGCACACAGTTTGGATAATCAATTCACCTACAGCTCGTTGTTGTGTCTCCAGTTTAACTTAACCCTTAAGACACAGACGAATACAGAGATAACCAATGAAACAGAACACGGACTCAGAACCAGCAGCAAAAAAGGCTTACAAAATAAAGTGAAGGAGAAAAACACACACAGTGATGGAGCAAGTCTAAAAGGTATAAGGATAAAAGAAATAACACTTTAGTTTATTACAAAAACCAGAGCCATGAAAACACCTTCAGATAAGTTTTGTGCTGTGTCTGCACAAACCCTGCATTCATTGAAAAGCCAATGACTTACAGTAATGTGATGAAAAATCAGCCAAGTCAGTGATTAGCGATGGCCTGAACTATAGTTTCACATATAGCTTTTGAAGATGCTGAACAGATCAGGCTCTCAGTCCCTTAAACTAAAGTGTTGGGAAGGACATATAAAAAATCAACACTTTATGTGAAAGGCGCCAGACAAGGACTTGACAATGTTCTCAAAAATGGAATGATGCAAGAATTAAGTCATTTGACAAATGACTGATTATACCAGATGGCCTCTAACAACACATGCATTAAAGCTCTACTCCTCTGACTTAAGAGATATGTTTACGCCCACTGTCGGCTTACGAGTCACAAAGACCGGCCCAGAGTTTCACTAAAAAAAAGTTTAAGAGCTTAAACTTTCTTAACCTGCTTTGAAGGTTTCTACTTCTACTGTTTGAGTTTCAAACATTTCATACGTTTATTGCAGCTATTCCTGTTCAACTCTGATTTTGCATCACTGCTATTGTAAATTCACAGAACCTACTTTTAAGATGATTTGCACTAAGAGAAGGATGTTCATAGGTCAGGCTGCTCTTTTCTCTCAAATACAAAAGCCAGAAGTATTATCACACAGTGACCCTTTTTTCTAAGATGCAAGTATTTAAAAAAATAAAGCACGCATAATTGTAAAACATGGATTTCCCCTAGTAATAGTGCAGTCTGTGGGTACATTTGTAGTTTCTTCAGTGGACTATTTCCATGCAGATAGCACACGCCCTACACTGCACAAATACTGCATACACAAGTATTTGAATATCATAATCCTAACTGCTATGCATGCTGGTCTTATAGATGTGTATGTATTTATACAGCCTTGTATGATGCCAGCCAGATAAGGTGTCAATCTGGACACAGTTACACGCTTTATAAGAGCAGGGTTGGATCAGAAGGGGGCACCATGCGGGAACCTCCACCCAGAGAGCGCTGCTGCCACCAGGCATGGCTGAGAGATGCCATGGCAGGACAGGCTGGATGAGCAGCACACTCACACATACACACCCTCAGGGTTCAAGCTGGACACCAGGGGGTGCTGCAGGTTGCGTGGATGCCCAAGAAACTGCTTAGCTGTGGGTCGCTGTAGAGAGTCTGTGAACAGAGGAAAACTGTTGATTAGTAAAATGATATGATAATGGAAGAGCAGTGTCTGCATAAACCAGCCAGTAATTGAATTTTAACAGTCTAGTGAAAAATTAACATTAGCATAGAGCTGACATAACCTAATTATGGGTTAAAATCCATAGAGAACTTCTTGATCACAATGATATAGTATTTTGTCAGCGATATGAACCCTTGGAAAAAAAAATAAAAATAAAGCTAATAATATTCGAATAAAGCTGAAATATGAGCATATAAAAACATAGTCAAAAAGACATTATAACCTGTCCGGTGCAAGACATATTGGCAAGGATGTAACAGTCAAGTGATCAAAATCAGGTCTTGTCTACGTTGATCCTGCATTTACATAATACAGATATACGTGGTGTGTGTGCATATGCTTTACCTGTGTCTATAGATGTGTCCTGCAATAGCTGAGCCAGCTCCTGTTGGTCCAGCTGCTGGTGGAGGTCTGTACGAGAGGAGTTCTGGGCTGGGAGCACTCCAGTCTGCTGGATGAACTGCTGCAGGTTACACTGCCTCAGCTCCTTATTCAGCTCATCCAGCTGCTCCTGTTTAGCCTGGACACAAGAGAGGGACAGAGTTGCACAAATACACTGTACACTGAAAATCAAAATGATGACATACAATTAAAAAAAAAGAAAGAAAGGAGGATCAATATTATTCTAACCAGCCAACATGGAAGAAAGTTGCATTTGGGGGGCAAAATCAGAGTAATATGTTTAATGTGACATGCATTAATGTCTAATGTCTTAAAGTCTTTCAATAAATGTATGACAATTTATGGAATCCGGCATTTGTAAACCAGCATTTAATACCTCCAGTTGACACCTGTCTGGTTTTGTTATATTAAAAAAAAATTATATATAAATTATATAATAAAATATATATAATTATATACAAATTATATAATAAAATATATATATAGTTACTATATTCCCATGGGCAATTTAGAGACTCCAATCAGCCTAGAAGCATGTCTTTGGACTGTAGCAGGAAACCCTGCTAGACAAAAATTCAGCACAAATAATAAACCTTTTTAATGTGAAATAACTCAGTAGGATGATTTAAAGCCAGAGCTTTAGAGCCAGAAAGTCCAAACTAGGATAACATGCTATATGAACTGAGAGAATGAACATCATTTCTGTCTTCTTAGAAAGAAGAAGATATTGTGTGACTGAGTAATATCAAAACATCAAACTGTCATAGACCGAATTACCAAATCAGACTGGATAACACTAGAGGTCAACATCAGTATTCTTACATCACTAAATTTATGCCTTGTGGCTCTCTTAACAGCAATCCAGGGATTTGTGCTCCAAGGGTGTGTTTCTGCACCTGTAGTCTGTGTTCCATTAGTGAAACGACAAGTTAAGAGCCAGACAAGTCAAGACATACAACCGTCTATGTCCTAGACAATGACACCTGATGCTCTCTAAGGAAACATGATAATTAACATTCTGCTGCTGGAATGTCCCTCTCAGGAATTCTGTACTTGTTAGGGAATGTCACCCATTATAGAGAAAAAATCCAAGTTCACTGGTACGCGTGATAATTGATGGTGTTTGCACCAACACCTGAGGCAATAAGGATGATTTCAGACTGCACTTCATTTTTCAACATTCAGTACACAGAAAGCTATTTTGGTCCAAACTACCATTAATTTTTAAATGGTTTACTTTGGATTATCCCTTAGTAATCTAAGCAATCAGAGCTTACTGTTGGCCAACAATAGCAAGTGGTAAGTTAAGCACAACCTTTTCTGTTTATCTTCACAAAACACATTATTAAAGCACATTTAAAGAAATAATTCACATCTTTATTGTAGAAATGTTGCGTAAAGGAGACCGAACACTTTTGAACATGACATACATACTGTCATTTTCATTTTAGTGACAGAACCATGCTGAGTTTGTACACAGGACATCACATTATCTAATAATCCTCCAATTAAGAAATAACAGCCAATGCTAACAAAAGATCACATCCTCTCTGCTCACCTGTAGCAGAGTTTCTGCTTTTCCCAGAGCTTTCTCAGTGTTCACCAGCTCAGACTCCAGCTCTGCCCCTTGTTTCTGCTGACTCTGGAGCTCCATTTGTACAGCATCCACAGAGTCATCTGGATGTGCCTGTGTGGACAGAGCTTCAGCATCAAGCTTTTCCCTCTGAATGTCCAGCTCAAGCTGTGTGGACTTTGTGGTGAGATTGTTCAGACTGGTGCCACACTCATCCAGCTTGGCATTTAATTCAGCCAGTTGCTTCCTCATTGCACGCTCACGCTGCATCTCAGTCCTGAGCTCATCCTCCCACTGCTCCTCATCTTCCAGCAGTGCCTGCTCTGCAGCAGCCAGTTCCTCCTGCTGATCGCACGCCTGCATCTCTTGCTCCAGGAGTTCCATCTGAGTCTGCAGTGCCTGCAATCGCTCCTGCTGCTGGAGAACTTGTCGGAACACTTCCTCTCTAGACAGACTAGGCTGATGGGAGGTCTGAGGCAATGGAGATGCTCTGGAATCAGGCGGGAGTTTGCTACTCGGAGACCTGCGGTTCTGTTTGGGTCGGGTGCGTGGGGAAGAAGAAGGGCCCAGGCTGAAGGTCAGGGATTTTCTGGGTGTGTTGCGTTTTGGGGGTTCTGTTTCGGAGGGTTTATGAAGAGAGAGTGTGTGCTCATGGCTGCTGTTGCTGCTGGGGCCGGTGCGCCGAAGGTAGAACTGCACCTCATTACTGTGCTGCCCGAGCTTAGCCAGGGACTCCAGAGGGCGCTCAGTAGCCAAAAGCTGACGCTCAGTGTCTCTTAGTCTCTGGATGAGGACGTAACGGCCTGTCTGGCCTGCAGGAAGCAAAGGAAGCAGTGATGCCACATAAGTTTCAACTAACCCAACACTTACAGTAGGACAATTTGCCAGTACATGAAAATAGGTGTAGGCAAATCATAAATTCAATAGCTAGCTCAGTGGGCAAATGAAAGCTCCGATGTGCTGTCCTGTACCATGTATAAAGAAATAAACTTTGTCATCAGTTACTGCTAATAAATCCACATAGTAAAAATAGTTCAGCTAAACACACACCAAAGTGAAGCAATTTAAGTTAACAAACAAAAACATAGGTACATGCCAAATGAAATGTAATTTTTGTTTTGTAAATGTTAATAAGTTGTAAATTATGTAAAAGCTTCTAATATATGAACAGCTTGATGGTGTGAACATACCTATGGCTTGAGCGAGAGCGATGACCACATCCTGACAGGACGTCTCCTCCGAGAGGCCACACACCACCCGCACCACCCCGTCCACCCACACCTTGAGCTCCATCAGCTTGCCACCAGACCTCAGCTCAACTGAGATCAGATCAGATCTGACACAATCAGCGCTGCATGACCTAGCACAGGTTCTGGACAGATACAAACATAACACAGATAAAGAAGGGTGCAAAAGCAGATGAGACAAAATGTGAGGAACAGAAAGACAGAAGGGAAGGTTCTCATTAACCACAGTGTTCCCAAAACATAATTATGCTTATTCAAAAATATAGGGCTTTAACTTAATGCATAGGATTTCAAGCAGTGATAAACAGCTATTCCAGTGGATAAACAAACTTCTAAAATTATCAGTGTCCTCTTGGCTCAAAAGCATAACTTTGCCCTGATTAAACACACTGTCCTCTTCAAAGAAGTTCAAGCAGATTTGTGCTTAAGGGAACAAACAATCAAACACACTTTAACAGAGAGAGAGCGTGAGAGAGAGAGAGAGAGAGAGAGCGAGAGAGAGCGAGCGTGAGAGAGAGAGAGAGAGAGAGAGCGAGAGAGAGCGAGCGTGAGAGAGAGAGCGAGAGAGAGCGAGCGTGAGAGAGAGAGAGAGAGAGAGAGCGAGAGAGAGCGAGCGTGAGAGAGAGAGAGCGAGAGCGAGAGAGCGAGAGAGAGCGTGCGCGTGTGTGTGTGTGTGTGTGTGTGTGTGTGTGTGTGTGTGTGTGTGTATCTGAATGTTTGAATGAATTCATACTACTTTGAAGCCTCTCAACAGGAACAGATTGCACAGCTTTAGTAGTGTGTAACATCTGAGAGCTTGGCAGTGTAGCAGGTAGCAAATGAGGCCCCAGGCAGAAGATTAATGCGAGTGTGTGTTGATGGATGGTGGCTCTCTGCACATTTACAGCACTTGTTTGTAGCATTTGTAAACAAATGGTCAGCCAAAGTCAAATGCATTAACCAAGACCAACCTCTCTTAATGGAAGTAGGCAATGCTCAATCGGCAACCATCATTAAAATTAATGTTCATTCACAGAAGGATAATTATGCTTGAGGAAAAACAGAGTTTAAAATGAAGAATTGAGGGAACATCACAAAATATTTCCCTCAGTTGACTTAGTTCACAGTCATTACATAAGAAACAAAAGTAGCTGAGAGGTACCAGGATTTACACAACATCAAAAAGGAGGAAACTGGTGGAATGCTGTGACTTCATCCTTCATCATGTAAACTCCTGTGCTGATGATAAAATTCCCAGAAACATTTGGACCGTTTGCTGCATGAGTCATCTGACATTCAGGCTGTAAATGAACACCCTTTGTGTGATGAGGATCAAAGAGCTGGCTCTTTGGCAACATGGACTAAAAAGAGAGACAAGATAAAGTTTGGGGCCATTATGGAGCATCTGCTTCCACCAGCTTATTTTGTTTTGTTCCGTTCACAATCTCTCAAACCGTTCCTGGCACACGCTGATACTAGCGCACAATGATCTGACATAATCCAAGAGTACCCACACAAGTACATTCATTTAATCAAACTCCCTGTACATTCCTCCCATTGCAATTACTTTTAGTCATTGCTATTTGAAAGCAGTGAAGTCATGATTTGGAGCTCTGTACTTGAGGCGTAGAGTTCTAACTGCTTATGCCTTCATTCATCATTACTGTACTGGAGAAATAGCACTAAATAATCTAGGGCTGCCTCTAAAGAGCCCGGTTGGATCCCCCACCATCCTCCATGAGCTGGCAGAGGAATGCTGTCTTACAGGACTGTGTGAGAGACTAAAACAAATCTTTTGTCTTTGCTGCTCGGACAGGCTTGAGCACTAAATCAAGCTCAAGGCCCGAGGGTGCACTTCTCTACACAGCGTGATGGTTACTAAAGCTACCAAGCTACAAAACAAATATAAAGTGGAACGGATAGATGTCCCTTGGTAAATATGGGTAAATCCATGCGAATGTCAATGTTACAATAATAAAAATAAAACTTTTCACTTGTTACATATTACAATGAAGTAATAATTCTCCTCAGTTATATAAAACACAGACTAAAGCATTTTTCCATTCAGTTTATAATATGCAAAGTAATTATAAATACAGTTTAACTGTCGGATCCTAAAGCAGGAGATTTCCCCAATTTTCATATTGTTCAGTACTGGAAATGAAAACACAAATTTCAGCACATCAGCTTTTACTCTGAAGAGATTTAAACACTACCATCTATCCAAAGAAACTCACAGTTCAGTCACACCGTGTGCTTTCGTAGATGATTATGTATGCATTCCTTGAGATCTCTCGGTTATCGATCACAGCTCAGATGTTAAACTCCGGCTTTGATCTTTTGGGTGAGGCTCAGCTCCTCAGACTGCTCACACATGTTACAGCCCACAGAGTCAAGAAATGCAGACAGACACACCCGAGAGTAGCCCATCTCTCCCATCCTCTCCTCTCCCTGAGCCTCCTCTAAAGCCATGATTATGGGACTCATCATTTCCCTCCCTTTCTCTCTCTCTCTCACATCATCTCATTAAAGCTTAACAGGACAAGAAAGAAAAGCACCCTGAAGACTGAAAATCTGTTTCACAAATTTCTCTAAATTCTCAGCTCAGAAACAGTTATTGAGAGATTATTCATATGGAAAACGATCGTGCAGCTCTGGTTGAGAGAATCTATGCAGAGTCAAAAAAATGAAAAAAAAAGAAGCGTTGATCCTCAGACAGTGTCAGAGCTCTGTGCATCGGTCGTCAGCCAGTACTGCTGTTGTCGTTCATCAGCACACGCTTTCATGGTATAAAAGACATTTTAGGATGGTAAGAAAGCTTGGCAAATTCACGCATCAATTCAGCTTTTGCAGCAACATCAGCCCTAATACAAATAACCAGTATCCCTAGAAAATATGCCATATTGGAGGCAAAATACTATGCAAGTTTACATACAGTTCCACATTTTTAGCTGGACATACAGCACTCTATCATAATGCTTTTACACCACTCCTCTTAACAAAGGAGTTTAGTCTCCTTCAGTTCACCAAGTATCTGTATTGGATGTTTAACAGTTTCAACATATTTGAACATTAAACATGCAGTTTAGAGCACTGTACTCAGTTAAATTAAGATGAGACTATCCTTCGGGTTTTCAAAGGTATAAAGCCCAGAAGCCTTCGGCCTGATTTTCAGTGGTAGTGTGTATATAGGGGAAACTATTTATATCACCTGTTCAACAAATATTAATCTTCTGAAGGTCCTCCATACATTTTAACTTCCACTGGAATGCTAATGGAATGATTGATTGAATGATGAATGAATGATTGTTAAAATATTTGTTATTTGTCAGGTATAAGGTGATGTTCCTTTGATTTGTTCACCTTTCAAAGTGTTGCACAGTTGTTGGGCAGCACACTCACTGCCCAACATAGCTTCCTTGTACCGCTTGTAGAGTCCCAATGGGGCTGGAAGCACAGTCCCATCGTCAGAGAAGGAGCAGAGGACAGGACAGGTAATAAACGGCTTGGCATTTTGAGCTAGTTTAAAAATGCCTAACAGTTAGCACGGTCTTGTTTTATAGCAAATTATTTAAATTAAGTCCAAGTGCAGACGGTGTGCCTGTAATGTCTAGTACACCTTCTGTTTCAAACACAGTAGAACAAAGATATGTCTATACTGCTCAAAACAAGCTGTTAGTCGGTATGCTGGATGACTGCCATTGACTCTCAACTGCATTTTAATCCATTACTCTAAAAAGTCATTAGGCTGTATAGCCTATAGTAGAATTTAAGTGCAATAGCCTTCTCTACTTAATTTTGATTGAGGCGAGGTCTTTATTAATGTTGTCCTGTTCCATCAAAATCAATGGTCACAATGTGCTCATTTATGACTCAGTTGCTGAGCAAGGTCTGAGTAAGCACCAATGGGCAGTGCCAATCAGGGTGAATAGTGCAGGGCAATAATGTTTACTATTCAAGGACGATTAATAACATTTATCCGTCCTGTTCAGATGGTGTCCTGCTGATGTACACACAATGAGAACATCATTTTGCTCCAGCAGCTGTGCAGTGTACCTTGACTAAAGCCCTATTCAGAAGGATTAGTTCTACATGGAGATCTTGGGTAATCTCCTACAGGGTCTACTCAGTCAGCTTACTTCGTCTGGACTGGCATTGTCGGCTTTTCATCCTCCACCCCCAAGAAAATTCCAGCCTAAATTACCTACTGCTTTTCTGTCAACTTAAGGGTGGTCTGATAATTTCAGTCCTGACAGGATAGAGGATAGAGGTCTCTGATTTCACAAACAGATGTTGCCTCTTGTGTTTCTGCTGCTCAGTGTTTATTCTGTCTTTGTGCATGCATCCAGAATTCGCTTCAGGAAAACACATCACCACAAAATGCTTTCGAACAGTTTCTGAAAAATATAAAGGGATGCATTATTTTGTCTCTGTACTCTACTCATTGGAAGTCCATTCACTGAGAATGAAAAAAAACACATTAGGAAGAGTGCATTATTATTAATTCATAATCCAGCGATATCATCGTACGTCTATGTTTAACACAAAATATCCAAGCAGAAGCTGATGGAAAAAACAGCTGGATGCAAGACTATCACAGAGCAAGAATATATGCATATATTTTTACACATGTATCACCTAGATAAAATAACACTGAATAGGGCTAATGTGTGATCACGAATGAATACGAGATTAAGAAACCCACACTTATTTATTCACAGTTGCCGTTAAATGATCCAGGATGAGCAGAAAGTCCCACATGTATGCATGTTCCATGTTTGCAGCTGTAACTCAACAGCACTAAGCAACCCACCTCCTCTTACAATCAGCCAACAGAACAGCTGTGCAGCTACAGAGTACACGCCAACAATAACAGCTCATGCTTCCCGTGTATTGATAAGACGCTGACAAACATATCCTGAACATGCCCCAGCACCAAATTACGAGTGAAATCATTATTACTGTTCACTACTAATCTTTCACAAATAATTACCCAGGGTGCAGCTGAATCAGATGCATTTCCTATGACGTGTTCCAATATTTCCTATTATTTTTTAGGATCAAAGTTACCAGACACAAGCAGCAAAATACTTGAAACATTACTGTACATAAAGGATTGAAATAAACCTTTTTTTTTTTTAAACACTGCCCCATTTTCCCTTGTACTAGACTGATGCTTAACTCCATGTTCATCTATAACCAAACTAATATGCAAGCAGTGAACAAGGACATTATGAAGCAAAGATCAAGGCTCCAATGGGGTGTGTCCTTTTTTGTTAATTTGTACCAAAGGGGCAGGCGTGCATGTATAATGTTGGTAGTCATAGAATGCAAACACATACAGCTTGTTAATTAAGGACAGGAGTGGCTTGCCCTCATCTAAAAAATAAAAAAAAATAAAAAATTGTGAATATAATAGAGTACCGCACAGTACATTCGTTTAGCAAATATTCATACAAATGAACAAATTCATGCTTATGAAACTCACTGAGCGTGCAGCGAAGATAGAGCAACACAGAAAGGATAAAATTATGAGATCTATACCCCTTTATGTTCTGTTCCAGTGTAAAATAAATGCCACTGAATTATTAAACAAGCTGATAGAAATTGAAAGACACTAGGGGAAAGGTAATATTAATTTTAAAAAGTATATTTATACATAAACACTATACATACTATCTAAAACTAAAAACTTTAATATTCTTCATTTATCTGTTATTATGGGAACCTGGCAAGTCTTCAAACAGAAGAATCTTGAGTGGACACTCAGGGCTGATTTTAATAAGGTCAAACCTGTTCAGGCTGGGGGAAAAAATCTCTGCCTTTTCCTCCAGGGACCAATAAACAATCACACAATAATTGTTGCTTGTGCTTGTGAAGCACTCTTAGTAGGTGTCCTGTGTGGTAATTGCATCCTGAGTTTCTGACTCAAAGTACCTTTTAGTGGTGCAGATAACAATCTGGACTGGCCTACATTACAGGGACTGTGCAGACAACCAAGACGGCTCGTTCTCTTCACTCAATTTAGGCAAGGGCGCTCGTCCGTTCAAACGTCTAGGGAGTTCTGCTTAATGCATTTCGAAAACAATCTGCAACAATGCAATTCAACAACATGTAAGCATATAGGATTTCGCCTTTCAAAACTTAAATAAAACTGGTATTACATAAGCCGTGCGCGAGTTCTTTCTGCAGGGAAAATTAAATATAATCTATCCATTTACTTTCATGACCAAATGATTACACTTGTTTTATTCAAGAAAAGCATTCGGTCTTCAGCTGCCAAGCATACACTATTCCTGGACTGTGTTAAGGTGAATGCCGTGTTAGTTAGAGAGGGAGAGGGAGAGGCTGCATTAATGGGATTGGATAGGCTTGGTTCATTAGTTATTTACGCCCTTTCCCCCCCGTGTTTTGAATAATTTAGAAATGTTTACCACACTTGTGTATAATGTTGCTGGCTGCTCCAAATTTATGTAAATGAGCCACGTCAAGGCTTGAGACAAAATGGAGAGGGATTACTCGGATGATGAGCAGCTTGGAGCGTGGGCCCGTTTGCTCATTTGGAAACAGTGAAAGTGAAAGGTTAGAAAAATATTTTACTTTAAAGTGAATATTTTTAACAACGACCACGTGGATGAGATCATGCTGGGAAATATGGCAATGGTAGGTGGAAAGGGAAATGTAGACTGGTATGTTAGAGGTAGAGAGAAGCTAAAGATTAATCTAAAATAGGCAAAAAGGCACTAACAAAATACTGTACTGCTTATTCACTCCTTGCGGCTTGGTGTGGTCCCCGTTTTATTATGTAGGTTATAATAAAAAAAATAAAAAAAACCTCTGCTTCCAGGCCTTGGCTCTGGAGTACACAAGGAATGCATATGGAGCGTAAAGTTCCAGATGCCACACCTGATCTCCTAAAACTATATACACCTTGAATCCATAGAGTAGAAAAAACATGGATTCATTCATGTACAAACAAAATTCCAGAAGGTGAACAATTCCAGAAGTGCACAGCAAAACACTACATTCCAGGAGTAGGAGCTTAAAAAGACATGCATGCATTCCAGACATCCCACAGCCTGTCCTATTCCACAGAACGCCTCTGAAACAAGAGCCGAAAACCTGAAATACACCCAGTTTTCTCTCTTTTTACATGTCTGATCATGATTTCCTCATGTATAGGTATAGACGTTATAGGAATACACCTGAATGCTTTTGATTTTTTTCTCCTAAACTTTATGAGAATGCATAACATTACATGCCATCAAAGTAATAATTAGGCTGATGAAGCTGGAAGTTCAAGTCACTGCAAGTTGCACAGGAAAACAGTGGGACAGAATAGAACATCAGTCAAGTGCACTAAGCTATGGCCTCTAAAGTGCTTGGGCCGGTTGGGGTTCACAAAGGAGATTATTTGCAGTGGAGATGGGTGAAGTGCCAGTCTCAGCACACTCATTACAAGAGATTCAATAAAGGATTAGTCCGAGGTCTCTGAGGCAGGGGTGGTGCTGGCATTTGGATTTACAGCTCTGTTCCCATATTCCTGATGCACCTAATGGAATAAGGTCATATATTTACTTTGGGTCCCAGGCCTGTCCTGTGTATAGGAGAGTGAAGTTTACAGCAGCCAGGGATTGATTTTTCACAGCCAAGACATTTCTGCAAAAGTGAAGTGCAGATAAAAGTGAGCTATATTGCTGCCAATGCGATGAGCCCAACAAAGTGTGAGAAAAACAGTACTTCTCCACTTCACAGTGGGGTACTGAACTATATATTTACTCATCAGAATTCAGAACTGTCCGTTTTGAATTGATTAACATAGGGAGACCTCAAATGGAAAATATGAGGTGGTGTTATCATTCTTACTGTGATGCTCTTAGAAGCAGAAAACACTAGAATAATAACAACCAAGAATACTGATGATGCCACAGCTGTAGCCTGGAGTCCAGGTCAAGCTGTGATCTCTGGGTGTCAATCACAGCAACACTAGCTAATCATGGGTGTCTGTGAGCTCATGTATGTGAAAGACGGTGGATAGAGCTTCTGAAGCAGCATGAGCAACAGTTCACAAAAGATTTTTTGGTTGGCTTTAAATGTTTTAGATGAAGCAAGTGTTAGCCTTTACCCTTCCCCATTTGGTAGCTATCATATGACAGGGCAGACCTGGCTAGTGAGTTAGGGAGGGTTAAAAAAAAAAAAAAAAAAAAAAAAGTTACGACCATGAACGAGCCTCTAAATCTAATTTAGTGTTTACTGAAAATGCATAATGTACCCGAATAGACAGAACTCTTTGGTTTTGCCCTCAAATGTTCTTAATTGAATGTCACAGACACTACTGAAGACTGCTGTGCTGTAAACTAAGTAGACATTTCCTAAACGTAATACTTTCTTTTAAAATAGTCCTCTTAAAAGTAGCTATATGTCACAAAAGTCCCATACTATAGTCCAGAGTACTATGTCTGCCAGCACCATGTTGGTTGTACCTTTGTCTCATAGATAGAGAGATAGATATACTTGTACCATGCTGTGCTGCATTGCACTGTGGAATAGTGGTAGTTGGGAAACAGTAAGTAATGAAACTCCAAACTCTGTGCTATAATTTATCCACACACACACACACACACACACACACACACACACACACTTAGGTTCAAGCAGACAATGAAAGTTAGGAGACAGGAGATGAAGCTCTAAAGCCAAATTTTGAATGTATAACCAGCATAAAGTGATCACCACAAAGTCACTGGCTTACAAAATCATCAATCAGTTTCAGTGGACTGTGACATTGTGGGCTGAGGTGAGCCAGCATTGAAATGTAGCTGATATTACTTATCTAAGCAAAAACATTCGGAGCCTATCTCTACCTCCGCTGATACAATCTGTCTTCACACTGAAGATCCTGAACAGATGACAATCACAAGCTTTTTAAGAACACCAATTTGTCAGTGGTTTCCCTGAGTGTTGGAAGGCAGAGACAGAGATACAGGTCTTAAATACGCAAATGAAAATGTGATTTAGTCATGCATATTAGTTGTGGAATTTTATTTAAAAAACCAAAAAAAACTTAGCTCTGGCACAGATTTTCACCACTGTTCCTGTGTGTCTACATACATGCTCTCAGCCTTCCGCTTGGCCTCTTAGGATGAACAGATTCACTACCCAACAATGACATGCTGTCCACATTGATCACTCTTCCCCTTTTTTCTCTCCATGCCCAATAGCAGGCCTATATCCAAGGGCATGCTCTGTTCTGGCAGAAATCAATGAATGCTCACACACTTCATGACAGCTAGTGTGAAGGAAGGTCTCCCCATGGGCTGTGTGCTCTTCAAAATTTAATAAAGAATAAGGGGACATTTTTCCTGTCTCACACTGCTCTACCTCTTCGATGACCAGTGGAGCGGCAGAGACGCCACCACTGCCAGCTCCTCAGGGCCAGGATGGCACACGTCCAGCAAATTTTCTTGAACAGTACAAAGGTTTTTCACCAAAAGGATTCTGACCTGTAATGGGTTTATGCTGTACTGTTTGGAAAAGTTCCTCACTTTCATGCATGTTGCTTTTCGCACTCTGCCAGATCTGTCAATGATGTGTGAATGTTTAGAGTCATAGAGTGAGACTGACAAGTCATGAACACACAAAGAAACAGAGAATGAGATCAAGAGAAGATGAGAATGTGAGACAGAGGAAAGGGAAAGACAATGAAAGGAAAAACACAGCTACATGCGTATCAGCTCTCTGTTAAAACCACATGCACTGTTTTTCTGCTCAGTACTGATGGATATAGTTTCCAACGAGACAGCTCATTTTCATTGAAACCTAAAGCCTTTAAAATAACTAACGCAACACGCCAACATTTTTCAACCAAGTGAACGATTATAAATTAGTTCAAATTGTTTCCTTGTACTGTGAAATCCATTCAAGTCAAACTCACTAGTCATTAAAGCTCAATGCAAATAAAAAAGGTTTAAAAATAAAACTCAGTCCAAATAAAAAGTCAATGCAAATTAAACAGACTTTTAGAATTTTGCAGGATATTTTCAGGAATATTTAAACTAACTCTATTAAAAACAGACGTTGTAGCTCGAAGTAAACCACAGGAGTGCCGTGTAGATTATAGTCCTCAGACACACTTGAACACTACTAAACTTTATAGCAAAATTGATTTTACTGTACTGCTTCGATTTTGGAAAGCCATGTGCCATACCCGTCTCATCCGAAACCGTTTTCATTTAGAGTATAATAGTTGTGGTTTTAGATGACAATTTTACAAATCAATAATAATGCCTTTAATTAGTACTGATTACTGCTCTTAGACATCCAGTGTCAGCGAACATGCTGCCTTCAATGCTATAGCCAAATTCAGGGAGTGAAGCCTCTACTATTCTCTCACTATCAGAGGATGAAGAGGATATGAATTCAACAGAAGTTGCTGCTTCGTCTCTAATGGATGGTTGTGTGCTGCTCTCCATCGTAAAAGGCTGAAGAGAGCAAGCAGCCTGCACGTCACCCCTGTCATTCTCAGCTCACTTCAGTTTATAAAACCCAGTACTTAAGAACCCCAAATGGCCTGTCACCACTAGGCTACTCACGAGAAAACCCTGGAGTACCAACCACCGAATTCTGCTTGTGGCCTCATCCATCTGTTACAGGTCTGCAAGTGCAGATCAGTCAAACGTCCAAAAGACTTGATTTTAATTTACTCTGAAGGCTGCTACAGCTGTCGATTTCTTAACAGTATGTCAAAATAGGCATTTGGTAGACTAAGTTGCACTTAAATAAATTCACACGTGTCAAAACCAACTATAACAGAAACAGATGATCTAAACAGAAAGAGCTCATAAATGAAAACTTTTTTTTTTTTTTTTAATAGTCAGCTGGTGTGCATGTGCGCACACACACACACACACACACACACACACTGCCACACACACACACCGCCACACACACACACCGCCACACACACACACCGCAAGCTAAGACGAGATTAGAAGTGAACTGAAAATAAACAAAAAGATCAGGGATGACCCGACTGGCATCCATTATCTGTGACATAACCTTGATAAGCCAAAGGTTGGGCAATGAACGGGAGAATTACGATAAGCCTTTGCTCTCCATCACATAAACTGCATAAACTGTGCTTTGTCAGAAACTCTTTTAGATGTTCCTCATCTCACAGCCAGGTGTGTGTGAAAACAGACAGGCTCGGTGTGGAGCTTATAACCCTACCAACAGGTTGATAAAGCTACAGAGTCTGACATGACAAGCTGTAACACACACAAACACAATCTTAAGCTGTCTCTTACCTTTTAAAAGAAAATGGAAAAAAATTTTTTTCACAAAACGTCCACGGATGTCTGCATAGAGGAATGAAGGCAGGATGGAGTGAAGCAGATTAAAGTCCGGTGAAGGTGTGCGCTAGTTCGGATCAGGCTGATTTTCAGGAGTGCCGCTAACAGTTAGTTGTTCAGAATGCTTGAGAAGAATGAAGTCTCTCTGTGTGTCCTCACAACGCCTCTTTCAGAGTGTACTTCCCACTCACATCTGAAGCTGTAGATCCTTTCTCTCCCTCTCCGTTCCTCAATAAGCTCTGCTGACATTGCAGGTCCCTCCCTCTCTCCAGGTAGTAGGAGTGTCTTATTTCCACTTGCCTAGTTTCTGTGTCCTTCAAATACTTCTCTCTCTCTATCTAATTAACACATATGCAAAAAAAAAAAAAGAACAAAACACAAATTGCATACGAATATAGTATCAGTCCAGTATTAACTGTATGTTGATATTCCCCTAGCTGAGGGTAGAGGGGGATTGAGGGAGGGAGAGAGGGAGAGAGAGGGAGGGAGAGAGAGAGAGGGGGGGGGGGGTATTGTCATGATACACCATACACAGCTGACTGTGGGAGTTTTTTGTGGAGGCCTTGCTCTGGATGTTTCTGTTTCATATACTTAACTGACTATGCAAACTCTCTCCCTCACACTCACATCTCTCTTTCTGTGTCTGTTTTCTTTTCAGGCTAGGTGAAATGACAATATGATAATTATATTGTGATATGTATTATGCTACACTGTGTATAATCAGGTGCTTGTCCTTTTATCCTTTTATAACTCTATAACTATTCTATTTCTGCACCAATATTTTCACTTTCCCCACTAAATATTTAAAGTTAATTTTTTCCTGAAACTACAATTTTCAGAGATCAAAGCGTTACTGATTTGTTGGCATAATGTTCACAAAATCTCTGCAAAAAAAATTAAATATTTTGCTTCAGGTCCAAATGTGATAAATGTAACCCTTGTCTCATCTGATCTCTCTCTCTCATATTGGTATCTATGGTAATAGTTCCCCATACATATGCTAATTTACTTGAATTCAAGTTTGGCCCAATGACACCGAGAAAGAAGTGTCCAAAGAAACAGACAGAAACCTGAAACTCTATGTAGTTTCTGAAACAAGATGCCACAACTAGTTTAATATTTAAACATATGCACATCATACACACAAATCACAAACCAAACATCACACACAAGGACAGGACAGTTACACAGCTGGAAACATTTGGCACACAAACAGACAATAACACAAGTGTGCACATGTTATCTCTCTCTCTCTCTCACACACACACACACACACACATCTTCTGAGACACAAGTGATCATTGGGAACGAGTCATTAGACGGAAACTAGACAAGTTTTCCATTAGCACTTCCTTCTCATTCTGTACACCCCAATAAATTGTGTGCATGTGTACACACACACACACACACACACACACACACACACACACACAATCTATCAGTCTATCACTGATGCCTTCTCTTCCAGTTCTGCCTCTACATATGAAGTCTAGCTGAAATAAAGCACCGTCATATTCCACTGCTTGCAAGAGAACAGAAACAATGAGCCTGAATGATACTGCAAAGCCACGCCTTTTAAACAGCATCTTTGTAAATAAATCCTAACAAAAATGGCATTTGGAAATTACTTTGGACTCCTTTAAATGTTAGGCTTGAGCCATATGTTTTTTTTCCCCTACGGCACAAAATAATTTAGTATTCAGTTAAGAAACACCATTGACTTCACATTAAGAGAGTGTGATTTGCAATGCATAAATAATTTATTCATAAGCTAACAAGGTCTGTAAACAAGTATGCTCGGTATAACAGCTAAAAATAGCTAACTGCATTTAGAAAATATCCTTTAAAAAACCTAGACAATCTTCTAGGATTAAGACCAGTCCAGGTTGTTGTAAAATCAAACCATCATCCAGGATCCTAGTTTATCCCTGGTCAAATTTCACGGTTGCCTCCAGGCATTCCTGGGAGTCATGGTTTTAATCTCTCCTCCCCTACTGATACACCGTGAGACCCCCAAACTCACTGCAGGGATAAGACTACAACTCTACTCGGGGTGATTTAAAGATACCAGATGACTCTGCAAGTTTCAGCTGAACCACTCCACTAAAAGGTCAAACCTTTACAGGAAAATGGATGAACCTTAAAAAGAGAACTGTGGTCACAAAATCCATAACTTGCTACTTCTGCAACATCCTGTACATTTACTACTGAGGCATAGAAAATATAGGAATGTTGTACTATTGTTTCTCATTCATGTTTTATACATAAAACCTTAAAGATATTGAACAAAATCAATTTACATATGCAATGAGAAGATTACAATTTGGAAGTACACTTATATTGCCAAAGGTTTCGGGACACCCCTCCAAATCATTGAATTCAGATGAGAAACTCTCTCATCCATGTCTTTATGGACCTTACTTTGTACACTGGTGTTCAGTCATGTTGGAACAGGAAGGGGTCATCCCCAAACTGTTCCCACAAAGTTGGGAGCATGAAATTGTCCAAAATGTCTTGGTATGCTGAAGTATTAAGAGTTCCTTTCACTGGAACTAAGGGGCCAAGCCCAACCCCTGAAAAACAACACCGGAATTCAACGATCTGGAAGGGTGTCCCAAAACTTTTTGCAATGTTGTATACCGCAACAATAATGTGAACTTTTACAATGCACCCATGACGTTTACCCAATGTCTTTTACATATACATGCACTGTAGTGTATTGTAATAGATGATAATAGATAATAAAGTTTTAGTTTTCTTAATTTCCTCTAATCTCTCCATCAGCAAGGTGTTTTCACCCACAGAACTGCCGCTCACTGGATGTTATTGGTTTTTCGCACCATGTGTAAATTTGTGACACTGTTGTGTGAAAATCTCAGGCAATCAGCAATTTCTGAAATACTTAATTCAGCTCTTCACACACCGACAACCAGGCCATGGTACAAGTGACTGAGATTACATTTTCCCTATTCTGATGTTTGATGTGAAGATTAAATGTAGCTCTTGATAGAAATCTGCATGAGTTTATGCATTACACTGCTGCCACAGGACTGGCTGGCTGATTGGATAACTGCATGAATGAGCAGGTGTCAAGATATCAGCCTACAGTGTATTGTAAGTCTATGTTAAATCAATATATTTATATTTTAATAGTAAAAACATATAGCAACTACAACTTTTGCTTCAGCCAAATACTAACTTCTTTCTTTTGGTTTCTGTGCTTTAAATGGTATGTGTGCACTTCCTTTTCTATTACAATCCCAACAAAACTGTAAGAAACAAAAAATAACACAGCTATATGCTTTTGTAAGAGTTCCCAGTGCAGTCTAACACAGAAGGCCAATTTTGACAAAGACCACCCTGCTGCAAGTGATCAGTAAACCCAAACCAGCTGGAGCAGTGTAATAAAACTTGCGGCAATGCCATTTCCAGAACAAGCTACCATATTTCACAGTTTCTCTCACCTACTTTGTGCACAAAGAAGATAATGGCAGGGTAAACAGTAATACCACGTAATAATTTTCTGACATCACTGCAACAGACATGTTTGCAGAACAACACAATCCATGTCCATAATAGAAATGGAAATGATATCCATGCTGTGGCAGTTGAAGCAGGTGTCAGGTAAGACGAGCTTTGATAAACGCTACGTGTTTAAACCTGACCACAAATTTCACTCGATTCAGAAAATGTCTCTGGGCGACAAACAGGCAGGATTTCTACTGCATGCACAGGTGTGCATTAGAAAAATCCACGCCAGAGCTCTACTGCTATGTAGGCCAACAGCCTAAAAACACTGCTTCTATTCAAATAAAATGACATTACAATTAGCTAAGCATGTATGGTAGGTGTCCTTCCAAGATTTCACACAATCTAGGCAACATGTTTTAAATAAATCCAAGCTCAAGACTTCCAAAACTTCCAAAATCCAAAACTCATAAGCATAAGCATGAGAGCAGATTGGGCTTCACAGCATTCCTACTTTTATCGACTTCACTTTTACAGCGGTGTGAGGAAAAGAAGAAAACAAGGTAGCGCCGTGTGATTGCTGTTTATGCTCCGAGCAGATAATTTTAGCTTCACTCTGTCATTATGGTCACAATGATAGCACTGCTGCGTAATGTTAAATTATACTGTACGTTCATTCAGAACAGCACGCACTTTTCATTTTGCTTCCAAAACAAAACACAGTGATAATATAAACCCTGGCTAAGCCTTAACAATGAAAGTTCAAAATTTCCTCACTTGGCACGAAGAGCACACAGTATTTTTAAAGCACAACAGCAGACGACTGCATTTCACTTGGGGGATGTTATGTGGCATTTCTTTACACGCTAAGCAGATGACTAGCCAGAAATTTCCAGAAGAACACAAATTGAAGTTTTGAAAAACAAGGTAAATACTTCACAGGGGGTATTCGTGAAATATTTAGTAATAATAGCAGGCTGCAGTTCTGACAGACTAACATAAATAAAAAGTGGTGTTAAAAATGAAAGCAAATTCGGTTAATGTTCCTGGAGATGAGCATAAGGACAGCTGGAATGTGTTGGTGGACAGTCACGGTCAGACAGCTTTCATTCTTCTCAGCAGCGCAGAGGCCCGGGTCAAACCAAGGGCAGGAAAAGATGAAAAGAAGAGCAAGGCGAGATTCACAAAACATTCACAGCTCTCAACCTGTTATCCTAACATGCACACACATACGCTTTATTAAATGCATTTTATTAAATCACATTTCTTCCTCAGTCAGTGAAAAATCAAAAACAACCTACCTATGACAAATCTAGTCTCTTTAGCCACATTTTAAACATAAATCAGGACAAAAAACATTTAAACAGGTCCAGGAAAGCACATGACACCAATGAAGCAGCTAGCAACTCTGGTCTGGATTAGCTGAGTCAGAGGGAGGACAGCATTTTCTCATGTTATTTATCTCCTAATTCTGTTTCTAGATAAAGAGACACCCACACTGGTTGTGAGATGAGTCAGAGTCTTGTTGGTAGACCGTTTGTGTCTGTCTACAAAAAAAAAAAAAAAATGCTTTTCTAACAGAGAGGAAGTGTGTTATAGAAAAGTGCCCTGTCAGGTGCATGAAGTTCAGGGGTCATGACGAACAAAAAGCAAATGTATACCCACCTTCAAAAGGATAAGACTCTTCCATCTCACCTCTCATACTTTAATACAAACAGTCTCTATCTTGCACTTTTCTCTTTTCTTTCTAACATAAACAGAGGCTTTTTTTCCCCCTTTCACTCAAGCTCAAACAGACACCGCAGATATCCTGGGAGAACAATGGCGCTTTCAAAAGCCCTCACGTTCATCCTAACCTCCATCAAAGCTCTATGTTGACAGACACACAGCACTGACTTAAAGCACAGCTTACTTTAACCATGGCCAACTTTGTCCTTATAAATCAGGTGCCTTTTAGGTTGTAAACTAAATACAAGGCATGCGTTACTAATGCAATAAATTGAATAAAGTGTTTACTGGAAGAGATCTTGGAGCAGGCTTTAGAAAGAGAAATTAATAATGAAAGAATGTTGGTCTAAGTGATGGCTTGTGGGTGAATTTGTGAAAGAGACAGTCCTTAGGGGCCATGAGGCCTCAGGCACACTGCAGGCAGGAAATTCAGGACTGCTCAGCCAGCCAAAGATAACATCATCCTTTTAGTAACTTCTTGTTTATGATCAATCAGCACTGGCTTCGGTTCTAATAACGACTGGCTCGCAGCCAAATATTCACTTTTTAACTGATATCCTGTTCTGATTTAAGTCTGAGCTGTGAGCTTAAATATTAGTTTAGAAAACTGGAAATATTAAAATGACCATGTCTGGGGCATTTTCTGCACCTTTTCTTTATCCAAAATGCTCAGTGTTATTGGTTTTCTCAAAGAAAAATTGGGGGATTTCATTGCAATTTCTGTACAGCTAAGCCACAATCTTAAGTTGATCAAAAACATTAAAATAAGACCCTACACGGTATTCTGGTCTTCTCATTCTCATAGTTGTTTAATAAAAACAGCTTAGCAAAGCATCCATTGTCAGGAAAGCAGCTTAGAAATGCATATATGACCAGAATAGTGTTGGACTGGAAGTGAGCATGATCGTTCTGGGTGACCAGCTAAACCAGCACTGGATCAGCAATAACCAGCATCATAGGACTCATGCTTGTCTAAACTGATTAAATCAGCAGAAGAAGCACAAAACCTACAGGAACTGTGGGAAAATATGGGTTCATTATTCTGAGCCATCAAGAAAACTTTGACTCGGTCATAGAGTCAGTTAAGTGGCAAATAAGAAAGATGGGAGTTCAAATAGTAGCAAGCAAACTAGGTTATTAAACTATTATGAATAGCAAACTATTAGTTGGACAAAATCATCAATATGACCAAACAATTCATTCACTATATTTTAATTCACCATATTTTAGAAGAAGAAGAATATTTTAATTGTTAATATTTAAATATTTGTAAGCAGAATGTGTCGAAGCATCTCACAGTGCATTCACAGTAGAAAGTCACTTGTGTTGCTTGTGCGTGTACATGTTCAGGTAGTCTGCAGGTGAGAAAGATAGTCTCTAAAGATAACACACTATAGAACTGGTCCAAAGAATTCACATGAGCTGATGGTTTTTTCACTTTACTGCATCGAACCTAATTTGCATAGAAACTAGAAAAATATCTGTCTGTCTGAATGTTGCTTGTTGTTCTGTCACAGACACGAGAATCACCGCTCCATGTTGTGCACCAACACAGAAAAAGAACAGTTTTCTTTGCTGGTGTGAACGCAGAGTGGATTACATTTGGTCGTTCATGCAAGCAAATTGGGATTTTGTTTTCTTCTCAACTGAAGCCTTCTGCTAGACCCCAGTGTTCTGCATATGTGAAAACTATTAGTGCTTGGCTTTACGTACTGCACTAAATCAATCATTTCAACAAGTACCATAAAACTAAACAGCCAAACCCTTTCCTGCTTTCTTCTACCCTTCTGGCTGTGAAACAGCATAAAGCTGGAGTTGCACCACACGCTGCAATACACAATAAAGTTGTTTTCATCCTACTAAAAACTGAGAGGGAAAAAGTTTGAGGCACTCTGATTGCATACAGTATGTAAAGTAAAAACTTGTACATAGCAGCATTTAATGTCTCAACAAGGTAAAAGTAACACCTCCAAGAAAAGCTTCTTCAGTGTTTGTATAACCTTTGTCAGAACGGTCATAAACTTCTTGAAGAAAATTCCACTTGTTTTTCTTACCATTGTGACAGACACAGAAACTCTCCATTATTTCCCATTATCCTTACTATGACCGAGGACATTTTAAAAGACTTGGTAAGAAATAATCAAAAACCTCTTGAGCCTCCAGCAACTATGGGGCACAAATGTAAACACAAGATGTTTGCATTCAATACTGAAGATCTACTCACCTCTATTAACACTGTAGGTGGCTAAACATTTACATGATGAAGCAAATCGACGGTGAATCTTTACCTAAAGAGTCGAGCAGGATATAAAAAATAAGGGGTTGGGGGTTCGGTGAAGTGGTGCTGCCATGCTCTGTTACCCAGGAGACCGATGCACTTTCAAAGACATTGACCAATGACAAACACTGCCAATTGTTGAGACAAAAAGTCACATGACAGTGGGGCTGAGGTTCATGCTGCACAAAAAAACTAAAAAAAAAAAAAAAAAATAGGAGGGGGTGAGGAATGCAGGCCTGGGATAGTTACAAAAGAAAGTTGAGTGAAGCAGCCTACCATGCCAAGCCCCTGACTTTATTGTCTTCTTTCTCTTTGTTTAGGGGCCTTTCCAACACATGGGGTCTCCATGATTGCCTCAATCCCACAGACCTGGTTTTGCCTTCCTCCTTGCAGGAACAGCTCCACCTTTGCATGTAATATCCAAGCTAGATGCTTGAAAAACACACCGAGATGATAGGCCTTTAAGACAATGGAGTGGACATTCAATGATTAGGTTTTAAAGACTCAATGCAAAAAAACAAAAAAACAAAAAAAAAACAAACAAAAAAAAAAACAGGAAGAGATGCTGTTTAACAGCTGTGTGCTTTCAGTGATAATTCTGTAAAACTGATCTACATAAAAAAGAAGAAGAGAAGGAGATCAGATCAACAAACCAAATCATATTTTTGTGATGTTTCACCACCATGATATTCATGCACGAGCAGTTACAGATGGGTAATATAATCTAATCTTTAACATTATATACCACAATATGGAAATATGACCCCTGCAGAACAAAAAGCAGGACATCCTCTGGTTTCTAGACTTTTCTAAGAGTTGGGGATGTTCCAACAGCTGCCACTGGTTTTAATACGAATTACAAAAATTGTAAATACAACCAGAATTTATAAGTAGTTATATTATAAGTGATTAGTTTCTATCTAAGAGCATTTGCACTGAAATTTCCCAGGCTAGCATTCCTTAATTAAAGGAAACAAATAAAAAGAAAAAAAAAAGAAGAATGCTTTCCTGATGGCTGATTAGCATAACATGTAAGTGTTTAGTGTATAAAATGCTGTGGTTAGATGATCAGTTGGAAAAGTATGACAAAGTATATAAAGGGCTAATCCAAAAACTTGTACAAGTTGCATGCCATTGCCTTATGAGAAATCTCAGTATTCTTAGCTAACTAACTATAAGCCTGATTCCCTCTTTTCTAGCAAATTAACTGGCATTAATTCTAGTCAGTCAGGTCCAACACCTGAAAAACACCTACTTTCAGTAAAAGCCGCTTACTCAGCAGTTTTACACAGAGTAACATTTTAGGGCAAACACACAACTTGCCTTATTAATGTACAAAGTACAAAAGGAACTTTAGTTCCTTTCAGTTTCTATCAGTGTGTTGTACAACTGTGAGGTCATGTTTTCTATATTCTCAGTCATATAGTAGCTGATATAAAATAGAATATAACATAATAGCTAACTGGAAAATTCTGTAACAAGTGTATAATTTTTACATGCATGTTATTCTTAAAATACTGCAATATGTGACAAGCACAGGTAAAAAAAAAAGCAGATGAAGCTACAACCACGCTGTGGAAACTGGGTGTAGATTTCAGAAAGGACACATACCATCATCCAAAGTCGAAAGAAGGGTGCTGAAGGATTGAAGAAAGGGGTCACCCAAATGGACCGATGCCAAGTTCACAGAGTACAGTACAGTGTGTGTGTGTGTGGGTGTGTGTGGGTGTGTGTGTGAGATAGTCTGAGAGTGAGAGAGATTGTGAATGGGATGTCTGTAAATACGTATGTGCTATCTCCAGCTGGTACACAAGCCTTTTTGTTCTCATTCTACATGGCCTCTGGACAAATGGCTCAATGTGAAGGACTTCAAAGAATGTGAGAGAGATTTAAGCCTAACTTGAGCAGACCAAATTAACATAATGAAGTTTATAATAAAAAATAATTAAATCAATAACTATAGCCATATTAATATAGCTAGTTATTTCAATATAAAATTCGGTTCACAACGCATTCAGTGTAAGGTGATATGATGATATACACTGGTCAGGCATAACATTATGACCACCTGTTTAATATTGTGTTGGTCCTCCTTTTGCTGCCAAAACAGCCCTGACCCGTCATGCACTGTTTATTTCATTGATTTCTTCAGCAATTTGGGCAACAGTAGCTCGTCTGTTGGATCAGATCACACGGGCCAGTCTTCTCTCCCAACGTGCATCAATGAGCCTTGGCTTCTCATGACCCTGTCGCCGGTTGACCACTGTTCCTTCCTTGGACCACTTTTGATAAATACTGACCACTGCAGACCAGGAACACCCCATAAGAGCTGCAGTTTTGGAGATGCTCTGATCCAGTCGTCTAGCCATCACAATTTGGCCCTGGTCAAACTCACTCAAATCCTTACGCTTGCCCATTTGTCCTGCTTCTAACACATCAACTTTGAGGACAAAATGTTCACTTGCTGCCTAATATATCCCACCCACTAACAGGTGCCATGATGAATAGATAATCAAATGTTATTCACTTCACCTGTAACTGCTCATAATGTTATGACCGGTGTATGATCTGATCGGTGTATATATATCACATATATATATATCATAATGTATATTATTATGATATAAAGTCACATATGTATATATATCACAATCCTGCCGAATTCTCGGTTCTGATTGGTCAGAAGGAGTTGATTCATTTTCTTCAACAGCAGCTCTGATGCTGATGCTGGCTGCAATACATATCACAGGTTTATATTAATGCACTTGCTCTAGAAGTTGCTTTCAGCTGCTCCCTGTTCGGGGTCGCCACAGCGGACCAACTGGTCCGCACAACAACTTGGCAAATGTTTTACGCCGGATGCCCTTCCTGACGCAACCCTCCCATTTTTCCGGGCTTGGGACCGGCACTGCATCCAGTGGCTGGGGTTGAGGCATTGGCTGGGGTTGAGGCATTGGCTGGACTCGAACCCGGGCCTTCCGCATGATAGGCGAGTAACCTACCACTGAGCCACCAATGCCTCATTAATGCACTTGCTCTAATATTTTGATTTGATTAGTCCTAAACTCAAAATAACATCATGTTCCCAAAAATGCAAAATAAAGCAGCACTTTTGTGATTATACCACATGAGAAACACTGAACTCTAAAAAAAAAACTTTGAGTTTCATTAGCTTTAGGTCACATGACTACATCAGTGCACATACATTTATGCATGGTTTGATGATCAACAGAGGTTTCCTTGAACACAGGCCCATCACCTTAATGGTCATACCTACAGGGCTGACAGAATGGAGCATGTTTCATCACTAATCGCAAATATGACTGGTCCAAGCAGTCACTGAAATGACAAAAGCACCACGTTGCCTGAATGAGGACTCCTGTGTTTTTACATGCTGTAATGACTTTAAGGCACACATTTTGTTGCACCATCTTGCCTCTCTGTTCCTTTTACACCATACTAATCTTATCCTACTGCTTTCTCAGCACCCAGCACATCATCATGTAATATACTCCAAACACCATTCAGTGTGTTTGTCACACGTAATAAATCCAGTCAGTTTTATTTATACAGTCAGCTCCAGAATTATTGGCACTCTTTCATCAAAAAGGAATACAATAAGTGATACTTCATGTTTAAAAAGATTTAAACAGCATAAAGGAATTTTCTTGGGTAATGTAATTTTTCATACAGATGTTTCAAAAAGTATTGGCACCCCACAATTAGTATTCAGTGAATCCTTTCCAGTGGAGAATTACAGCAGTAACTTGTAGCAATCATAATGCCACTAATATTCAAAGGAAAACATGAATAATTAGACACAAAACAGCCCCAACTGATTCACAACCGTATTTTATCACAGGGCCTCATCCCACAACAACACACAATTCCAGAGTTTATTTATTCTTGTTGAAGGAAAGCTAAGTGCCCTGCAATACACGGCCACTGAGGGTTTATGGAACTAGCTTGGGATCCACCTCAAATCTGATTACAATATAGTGTTACTGAAAGCGTCTGTTTGTGAATAATTGTGTATAATCTTTTTGTCTAATCAGAACCTCATGGTGATGTAGACATTAGAATAGCCACCTCACAGCCCCAGTGTCTCCGAGTTTGATCCTGAGCTTGGCTCACTATCTGTCTAGAGTCTCCAGGCATGTTCTCCCCTTGTTTATATGGGTGTCTTCCGGGTTCATCCCACCACCCATAAACATGCCAGTAGGTGTGAAATGTACACTACATTACCAAAAGTTTTGGGACACCCCTCCAAATCATTGAATTTAGATGTAGTTTTTCAGGGTTTGGGCTTGGCCCCTTAGCTCCAGTGAAAGGAACTCTTAATGCTTCAGCATACCAAGACATTTTGGACAATTTCATGCTCCCAACTTTGTGGGAACAGTTTGGGGATGACCCCTTCCTGTTCCAACATGACTGCACACCAGTGCACAAAGCAAGGTCCATAAAAACATGGATGAGAGAGTTTGGTGTGGAGGAACTTGACTGATAGAACACCTGATATAACACCTTTGGGTTGAATTAGAGCGGAGACTGCAAGCCAGCCCTTCTCGTCCAACATCAGTGCCTGACCTCACAAATGTGCTTCTGAATGTGCTTGTCAAAAAAATTCCAATAAACACACTCCTAAACCTTGTGGAAAGCCTTCCCAGAAGAATTGAAGATGTTATAGCTGCAAAGGGCGGGCCGTATAAAAATTTTGGCAGTATAGTGTATTGTGTGTGCATGGTGTCTGGCATTCCATCTATTCCTGACTCATGTCCAGTATCCTGGGATGGACTCCAAATCCACCATAACCAGGATAAAGTGTCCAGTAATTGTGGAGTTGAGTGTAGGATCTGGAGGAAGTGTAGCTGCAGCTGAGAACTAACTGTTCGTACCCAGGCGACATACGCACTTATAGCTCTCGCTCGCTCTCTCTCTCTCTCTCTCTCTCTCTCTCTCACACACACACACACACACACACGACTCCCTCTAAGACAACTTCAGCTAGTAAACAGCCTCAGGTTGTAGGCTAAACCCTGTGGATGTAGCAGAGTTAAGATAACTTGCCGTGAGTACAACTAGAAGATATGTTTGTATAACGTTACCGTAACTAGCTAGGATTTTAACAGGTGCACTGCTGCATATTCAGGGCTAGCTGGGGATCACACACACACACACACACACACACACACACACACACACACACACACACACACACACACACACAAACAAAACAGAGTCTTTAACCGGACATTTTCATCTTTCAGCAGCTCGGTGTAAAAACTGGCCAGCTATCGCTAGCACAGCAACAGCATTAATATTCCTGCACGCTAATTTAGTCAACACATTTGCCATCGTATTGCACTCGAATTACATCGGGACATGGGTGCCATTTTGTTTCAGTTTACAAGAAAAGCTGAAGTGAAATACAGCCACGAACTTACCAACTTGTTCCTGTTGTCGCGTCACTTTTCCTCGGAGAGACGCACTGCTCTCTCATCCACATCTAATGTAGTGAACAGAAGCACGCGCTGCCCCGTTGCCATAGCACCTCTTAAAGGCACATCTTAAAGGAGAAGCTTTCCATAACTTATTTGCCGCAAACATGAGACACTTTTAAATGTTAATGTTCACTCTAAAATGTTGTTCTTTTGAAATAAAAAAAAAGGTGCTTAAAAATTCAGGTGATAATATGTTGGTTGGTGCTGTATTTTTGTTATTCCATTGAAAAGTTAGTGCTTGTGTCCCACTCTGACGTCACAGTGGTCATGGCTAGTGCAGTTACAATGGTGTTTAAAGAAAGCTAGAAAGAAAATACACTACAAGGTATAGGCGCCGATTTCTTTCTTTTTTTTTGCCGGTCGTTTTAGTTTTAATTACGAACCTGTCCATTTTAGCGAAACGCAAAGACTAATTGACTAAAACGATTTGATAACCACGCCCACTACAGTTTTGAAAAACCGGCCACTCTATCTAGATATAACGACCAGCGAGATCCACCAATCAGAGAGGCTCCCGAACTTCGAAAGTGGTTTTGATTGGTTTAAATTAATGGCGCCTATTAATGGCGTGGGTGCTCGGGCATTTCCGTGGGTGCTCGGGCATTTCCGTGAGTGCTCGAGTCCCGGAGCACGAACGGGATCGGCGCCTATGCTACAAGCTGTGCATTATTTTCGTGTAACAGCACACGTAATAACATGAATGATGGCTTAATATTAATGTGCTCATTCTAATACGTTAATTTTTCAACAATAACAGCTCATTTACTGGGACTTGTTCAGCAGGCGCTCCAACTAATATAAGACTAATAAAAACAGGTCTTGTTTGTTAAACTAATTCATACAATCCTTAATGTTTTGAAGTTATTGCCTGGAACATTTATAGATGGAGTCTTGGTTGTAAAAACTCTGTAACGCTTTCTGTTTTCTCTGTAAAAGAAATGCAGTCTTTGCATGTGTGTGTTTCTTTGTGTGTGTGTGTGTGTGTGTGTGTGTGTGAGAGAGAGAGAGAGAGAGAGAGAGAGAGAGAGAGAGAGAGAGAGAGAGAGAGAGAGAGAGAGAGAGAGAGAGACTGGTGAGCAAATGGTGAACAATATTTATTACAGCTATAATGTAGGTGAGAACAGGAACCAACTTGTATCTCAGGCATTCCACCATTAAATCAAACTATAAACCATGCAACGTTATTTGAATGACATGTCAGTAATAAATAAAACACTGTAGTTGTTGGCAAATCATTGTTATATAAGCAAAATATATAACTCCAGACCATGCTGTTATATGAAAATAATACCCTTCATGTGTAGCAGCACTCTCCTTTGTTTTGCAACACTCCCTCCTGGCATGCATTATTTTCATATAACAGCAATGCCTGTTGTGTATTAAACATCTCAAAGAATACATTTTTCGGCTGGCTTTCATAAACAATATTTCATAAGATGTAACTTCGGAGCAAACAGACAACACAGAGACATGCACATGGGTAGCTGAGCGAAATCTACAAACACACCACATGATCAAGCCTCTGATTGGCTGTTACAATTATGGCATGTTCAAGCCGATTTGTGCCAAGATGGATGACTTTGAGGAACAGTTATCTTCTCTCTGTAGTCATGGAAACTGTCCCAAAATTTTAATAGCACCACCTGCGGTACTGGAGAAATTGTTTACTTAACACTTGCAGATCTAATACACTATATTGCCAAATGTTTTGGGACATCTGCCTTTACATGCACATGAATTTAATATGGAGTTGGCCTGTCCTTTGCAGCTATAACAGGTTCAACTCTTCTGGGAAGGCTTTCCACATGGTTTAGAAGTGTGTTTATGGGAATTTTTGACCATTCTTTTAGAAGTGCATTTGTGAGGTCAGGCACTGATGTTGGACAACAAGGTCTGGCCCGCAGTCTCCGCTTTAATTCATCCCAAAGGTGTTCTATCGGGTTGAGGTCAGGACTCTGTGCAGGCCAGTCAAGTTCCTCCACACCAAACTCGCTCATCTATGTCTTTATGGACCTTGCTTTGTGCACTGGTGTACAGTCATGTTGGAACAGGAAGGGGACATCACCAAACTTTTCCCACAAAGTTGAGAGCATGAAATTGTCTGAAATGTCTTGGTATGCTGAAGCATTAAGAGTTCCTTTGACTGGAACTAAGGGGCCAAGCCCAACAGCCCAAAAACACACCTGAATTCAATTATTTGGAGGGGTATCCCAAAACCTTTGGCGATATAATGTATCTGCATTAAATATGCTGAGGCCTTTGCAGCTTCTTTTGTGATTCACTATTTCCCAGCAACAGTGTCATAGTATTGAGAAAGTCAATGTAGAAGTAGTGGAGACAGCAAAAAGGTAGACTAAAACTTCCTGACTGTAACACAACTATACAATGAAGTTGCTCTGAGTTATGACTGAGACTCAGCTTGCCTAGTTACTGACCCATGAGCTGATTAGTGTGATGGTGAGCATGGTGGCATGATGATAATTAGCATGAAAGCTGAAGCTGTTTCAGTGTTTAAATGAGGAGGTGAGAAAGCTGGACAAAGCTGCTGATAAAAGAAGTTTGAACATAAAAATGGTGTCAAGTACAAAAAAATATGTGAAATAATGTGAGTACTTGTAGAGGCCATTGCATTTAAAGTGAACTTACCTACCTTACACTGTTCAGAATGCATTCAATTGAATAGACCATTAATCTAATAAAGCTTGAGTCAGATGTGTGTGTCCTGTGGACTGTGTGCACTGCTCTTTATTCCACACATCACTTACTTTAATGATAATTTCTTTCATTTCATTGTCCATATTAGCAGTCATGTGTATGTTTGCTCTTTAGCTTACAGGCCCTTGTTTAAAATAAGCACGAATACTGTACTACAAAATTCAAAACAAAAAGCCAACAAAAATGCAGACTTAAAGCATCTATTCATACTATGCTATACTGACATGCATTTACACTACACTACACTAAAGAAAAGAACCAGTGTAGGTGAAAAAAGGGAAGACTTAAAAGTAGGAATTAAAGCAGGTATAGAAATTGTGCAGGTTCATCAGCCTAGTTATGCTGATGAACCTGCACAATTTCTATACATGCTTTAATTCCTATCCAATAAGCTGTTGGGTTTAATCCCCAGCTGATTCAGTAGGTTAAAAAACAACAACAACCATTTCATGCTTTCAGATAAGGGCTAATATTTGTTATGATAATCTTAACAGTGTAACTGATTAGCCAATAACAACATCTACACAAATATAACCTGGCTGCCAAATGAGTCTGTTGCAGCTGTTTGACAGATAACTGACTGAATGCAATGTAGTCATGGCTGCTGTGTTTTTTACAGAAACACAACACAATCCTTGTGGTTTTTGAAGTTGTCTGGGATGTTAGTGCATATTTGATTCACACACACACACGCACACACACACACACACACACACACACACACACACACACACACAATTAGAGGTTTGCCACACAGGACTAGACTTGTTCAAAAATCCTACAGCAGCACTGAAGGTGGTCACCTGGCACCAACTAGGAATGCCACATGAAGAGACTGAAAGTACAGGTGTTCCAGTCAAAACATCCAAACTCAGAACAAATGCTGCTTAAGTCTTTTGCTGTTCTGTCACCTCTCTTTCACTGAGAAATCTCTTTCACTGATGTCATCCTGGTACTGAAAGGCAACATCGCACAAGATTAGAGATAACAAGACCAAACTTGGGTGGTGATGAGACAAAGCACTCAGATTTCACAAGCATACCATAAGCCCTATCTTTATATTGGATCTATGATAATACCTCAATAGAGAAATATACAGTATAGGTCTAAAACTATATGTTTGTGGATAAAAGATGAATAGTGTTTTTTCAGGTCGCACATGTTCAGGTTGTTTGCAAATGTAAATGTAATGTGTAACATGAAAGTGCTTTTAAATATCAGGTGAATGCTATAGTAAGTTACTTGTGTTACCCACCACTATTTAGGCATAGGTCTATGCGTATTTCTGAAAAAACAGGCTTTAAGAATTGTTAAAAAATTTCTTGTATTATCCCTACATTCTGTAATGACTCTCCATGTCCAGTTTAAAAGCATAGCTGTTTAACCTAGTGTGTTACTGATTAATATATAGAAATACAATTTGTCTTCACTGGAACTTAAAGATCCAAGCCTGTTCCAATGCCCCTGTGCACAAAACGAGCTTCATGAAAACATCATCTATGGGATGAACTGAAACACCAACTGCTCTCCAAACCTCCTCAGCCAACTTCAGTGCCTAACCTCACTAATGTTCCTCTGGCTGAATGAAAACAAATCAACAGCCATGCTCCAAAATCTAGTTTAAAGCCTGAGTGTGATGGTCAGGCGCTCAAAAACTTTTGGCTATATAGTGTAACATATGGCATAGCATATGGTTCTCATTATTATTTATGCACTTATCATAAATACTGTCTTAGAGAGTCAAATTAAAAGTTTGGAAGCTGGGCTCATTCAATTTTCTTTTGGACTGAAGATGAAAATGCTGAATAAATAAAGCTTTTTGTTGTTGTTCTTATGATGATGATGACGATGATGATTCTTCATCCTCTTCTTCTTATTTTTCATACATAATGTATATTAAAATATTGCATACCATGCTGCTGTCAGTTCTTTTTTGTTCTCATCCCTAATACATATAAAGGAAGAAATAATGTTCTAAAGAAAATAAAGAAATAAAAATTACTTCTAACCTGTGACATATTTCTAAAACTAATACATTGTTGTTTATTGATTCATTATCCTTCAGCAATATGTATAAAAAAAATTAAATAAAAAAAAAGCTATTATTTAAACTCTTCAAATGTGGTGTGTTGGCTTTCAAAGAGCATCCCCTAGTGGTGTATAAAATATGATTAAAAGTGACTTTTCTGACTTTGCCAGGTGAAAAAACTGCATTGAAAGTATGGAATACTGCATGGAATATTTAGCACATTCTTTTTGGAAAATAAAATTTATTTCATTAAAAAATATTTCCTGAGAAATGATAGAGCAAAAAGACTAAACTGTCTGATGATTACAATACAGTGTCTTCAAATTGTCCACTTAGCCAAGGCATCTGTAAACTGTAAGCCGCTAAGCCTGGCTGATGGAGTGGGAGAGAACATTGCTCTTAACCATGGATTTGTCCTTCCATCATTCAGCCCACACTCTCCTGCCTTAAAATGTCCTCCAGAGAGATATAAGCAGTCCACGATGTATGAGAAGCAGAATGTCTCAATCCAGGTGGCCACTTGTTTTACCGGGAAGGACAGAAGGTCTCTGCAGAGCTGCTCTTGCTGTATGAGGACGTGTGTGTGTTGGCCTCTCAGGCATCACTGAGCAAATGATTGGCTTGTACTCACTGCTGGATGGACTAGTTCCTGAACTAAAACACAAAGCATTACATTAAAATGTTTAACAAATTGTATTAATGTGTGAAAGCATGCTATGCCATACTATACTATACTACACTATACTATACTATACTATACTATACTATACTATACTATACTATGTATATATTTTGGTATGTTAAATTAATGCTTTATCATTACTTTATATCTTTGTTGAACAAAAATTAAATAATAAAGAACATACCAGCATTCTTTCTGTGGAGTGATCCCAGGGCAGGAGCCTGGTCTGTGAGGTTTATAGGGGATCTGAGGTGGGGCAGGTTGCATTTGCAAAGCCCCAGGGGACAAAATCTTATGGTTCTTATCTCTTGATGCTGTTATATCTGATATAATGGTTTCCGTGGAAAGCTTTTCCATACCATCCCCCATGTTGCTGATTTTAAGCCTGCGTGCCCGAAACTCTGCTATCCTCTTGCCAGTAGAGGGCGGTGTAGCTCTGGGTGGTGGAGATGGAGCCATGGTGTGGTCTGATAAAGATGAGAGCCTGGACATCTCTTCGAAAACAGCACCAGACATATCAGGAATAATAGATCAGAATTTATAAGTAAGCTCTTATAGTGAGGGTATGAGAATAAGCTAAATGAGCTACCTGGTGAAGGAGACTGGAAAGAGGAATCAGGAGACTGCATATCTCTGTGGTCAGTCTTTGGTCCTTCTTGGGTTTTCTCTTCTTCTTCTCTGTCACTGATGAGGCTGAGACTATGGGCTCCTTCATCATATTCATTACTGCTGTCTTTATTTTCATCATCATCATCATCATCATCATCATCATCATCATTATCATCATCATCATCATCGTTATCATCACCATGCATGATTTTCATCACCTGTGGCTGACGGTTTCTCTCGATAGCCAAAAGACGTCTATCATGTAATAAATATGCACACAATATAAACAGCAAGTAAATAAATCTAACACATAAGCTGTGCGTAAAAACTGTAAGTACTTGTTATGTTCTTTCCTCCAGGCTCTGAGTTCAGCAAACACATCGGTGTAGTCCTGACTGCTTGTTTCTTCAACATCATATGTGTGCTCGGGGATATAACTACCTAACTGAGTACAGGGTGTGGAGTGAGAGCTCTGGCCTTGAAGCTAAAGCAGAAAACAAATGAAAACAATAAAATATGTTTTTATCTGCTTTATAAGCCACATTTTTACTCTTACACCTCTATGGTTGCAATATGTACACCTGTACCTTTATTTTCTGTCGTCGTGCCCGAATGGCATGAAGAGGATTCCCACAGAAGAGAACTCTTCCCACCCCTAGGGAGAGAAATACAAATACAAATATAAATTTTAAAACATAAAAGTATCAGATATGATCAGAGATCTGTCAAAGTGTCTTCAAAATGTCTTCAGAATTCTAACACAAGTACAGTTGTCTTGAATTATTAGAGCTGTGGCAGTGGCAGCTCAAGTGGTTAAGGCTCAGGGGCGTTGACTGGAAGATTGAGGTTCAAGCCAAAGCACCACCAAGCAAGGCTCCCAACCCACCCTGCTCCAGAGGCACTGCATCATGACTGACCCTGTGCTCTGACCCCAACCCCCAAGGATGGGATATGCGCAGAAAGAATTTCACTCTGCAGTAATGTATGTGACAAATAAAGACAACTTAACAAAAATGACATGGACAGCTTAAAATATATCTGAGAATTATGTGACTATTTAAGATTATGAAAGAAATTATTTAAGAAACTAAAATCCCCTTTACATTTTTACTTCTTGACTTCCTTACTTTCTTTACTTGATCATCTTTTGTGCTCAGAAGTGCACAAGATTGAACCTACAGTACAATGATGAAGATAAGAGGTGTGTTTACAAGTAAGATGCAAAGATTCCTTCTAGAAATTGACATTTTTCTACCTCCATCCAAGAAATAAATGCTATACTGTTATACACAGAACCTGTCTCTTGCTTTTCTGATGTGGTGCTTCCACTAAAAAAAGTTGAAGAAAGAGAAGCATGCCAGTGAGAAACACCCCAGACACGTCCCTCCTGCTTCCTCTGGTAAAACAGTGAAGTAACAAGATTTCATTTATTCCTGTAAAATGCAATAAAGCTGAGCAAATTAGAACAAAATCATCTCATATATTATGAGGCAGCAATGCTTCATATGTGTAAGAGTTTTCATCATACCTCAGCGTTGTTGAATTCTCAAATGTGATCAGATGGTGTTGATTACTTTTTTTTTTTATAACAAAAATGCTCTCATTCTAACATGTTATTGTTTCCATGGTAACAACTTACACCATATAAATAAGTTAAACGACATATTGCAAAGCTTTTCTTTAGAAGTTTTAGGATTTCCAGAAAGAACTCTCCAGCGTCAGTGCTTCGTAACAGTCAAATATAAAGTTGTATCTTTGTGCATTTTCTGCCACAGGGAAGTCTTCGGGACAGAGAGCTTTGCACCTTGCATTACTCTGAAACATGACAAGCTGTATTTTTTTCTTATTAACTTAAAGAAAGTAAAAAAGGCTGGTATGGCTGTTTCACAGCTGTTATAATGCAAGTGATAACAGTAACAACTTAATATACTATACTATGTATATAACTTATTTATATATGAATATATGAATACACTAACTTAACTTATCATTAGGAAGCTGCTGAAGTATAAGAGGAAAGCATTCTCTCTAAAAAATATTCTCTACTATGGGGTATACCTCATTGGTTATATTCTTAACATAACAGTATGCGCCATCCTGTTTTATTCCTTAAATATGTTTCTACTCCCAGTGCCTATAAAATCTTTGACCTATCTCTACACTTGAATTAATTTCTTCTGAAATAATTTAATAATTAAAATGTTTTATAAATGGGGGGGGGGGGGGGGCACGGTGGCTTAGTGGTTAGCATGTTTGCCTCACACCTCCAGGGTTGGGGGTTCGATTCCCGCCTCCGCCGTGCGTGTGTGGAGTTTGCATGTTCTCCCCGTGCCTCGGGGGTTTCCTCCGGGTACTCCGGTTTCCTCCCCCAATCCAAAGACATGCATGGTAGGTTGATTGGCATCTCTAAATTGTCCGTAGTGTATGAGAGTGTGTGAGTGTGTGTGAGTGTGTGTGTGTGTGTGTGTGTGTGTGTGTGTGTGCCCTGCGATGGGTTGGCACTCCGTCCAGGGTATATCCTGCCTTGATGCTCAATGATGCCTGAGATAGGCACAGGCTCCCCATGACCCGAGAATAGATCGGATAAGCGGTAGACAATGAATGAATGAATGAATGTTTTATAAATGTTTGTGACTAAACTGGACTAACAGCTTACCTTTAGCTAATGAGGATGATAGTAATATATAAGAACACACTCACCGTGTGTCAAATCACTGGCCTCGAAGTTTGGAATATCTGCAACCGAATCAGCTGAGCTCGGTCTGGAGCTGATGGAAGATGAAAGAGGTCTGGCAGTGCCGGGGCGACTGAGAGGACTGCTGTATCCCACACTGGTGCCTGGGTGCTGGGCAGACCTGGGTCGTAACAGGTCACACACACTCGCACCTCCTAACTCTATGTAGACAAAACATAACAGCATGTGTTACCTTGTTTTTAGAAGAAAGCAAGTATAAAACGAATAAGTAAATAGACAACCATGTATTGACTGGCTCATTAAATTACCCATGAGATCCAGACAGTCACTGACACCATCTGTAATGGCGGAAGTGTCTCTAATGGACTCTTTAAGCAGAACCCAGTCCTCCATCATAGCGCTGGAGTAGCGAGGCTCTTCGTCCTCAGCTGGAACATCATCCAAGATCTGAAGTTGTGGAATTAGCTTCCTCACAGCACACCTATAGTTGTACTCAGATGCCTGTCAATCAAAACAGACTTAACTCTAGGATCTATGTTACACAATGGAAAACAACCCATAGGGCTCTAAACACACTCAATGACATTATGAATGGTGATTAGACCGAGGTTCCTGTCAATCTGATGAATGTTCCTGTCATTGCTAAAACATGATTTTTCCTTCCAGGTGACTGTCCTGAATCCAACTAAGTAAAGAAAAGAAAATGAAGCAAAGAGTAAAGACTCAGAGTAACAAGGACACATCATCAGGCGGACTGCTGATAGATAGATAGATAGATAGATAGATAGATAGATAGATAGATAGATAGATAGATAGATAGATAGATAGATAGATAGATAGATAGATGTGTCTGCTCATAAGCAAGTGTTTGACACATTTCTAGCACCAATACAATGAGGGAAGAGAACAATAAACACCAGCTACAGCTGTGAAAGTCCTTTCAAACACACAATTGAGAGAGAGAGGGGTAGAGACTAGAATAAAGACAAATGGATGAGGTTTTCCCTCCCTTCACCATGAAGAGCTAATGCATATTCAGAACACTCTGTCCTGACTGCATGCTTACCCCAGTTTCATATTTTCTAACTGGGTGTCAAAATAAACTAGATTACTGAAAAACCAAAGGAAAATATGAAATCTAATAAAATTGGGGTTCTCCTTTGGTCTGGTCCTTTGGATCTTTTCTCACATCTATCATAGCTTTCTCCCTTTCCATTCATGATCTTTCTAATGGATACAGAATGGCTATGTTGAGATGAAACATCAGGCAGCAGCTTTCATTTCCTGGCGGGAGCTAATTGCATTTTGGTGACCTGCAGAGCCATTATGGCACTGGCCCTCAAGGTCAGTGTGCAGAAACATACACTAAGAAGATGACACTCACACACCAAGCAGGCTGTATGCCATCATGGCACATGTTCAGACAGCACAGTGCAAGGCTCATGATCAGCAAGCATTTCTCATTCAGTAAAATGGTCAGGTAGTGCCCTGATGGCATTGATTATAGATTCAGCTTTAATGCTGAAGCCTGCTGGTCTGATAGCACTATTAAGCCATAAACATAGAGAAGCTCAGACTCAATCTAATCAAACACACACACTTTCTTCTCTCTTCTTCTTTCTTCTTGTCTACTCATCAAACAGCACTAAAAAGCAAGAGGACAGTACTGAAATGAGGGAATAATGTCCAGCTTTTAAATAGGAAATGCTTGACTAAGCTGTTTCCATAGTAGTTCTGTCAGTGGAACTGATTTATTACCAGTGGTCAAATAAAAAAACAAAAAAAAACAAACAAATTCAAAGCAGATGATGAGGTCAAAATGCTGACTGTCAAGGAAAAACTTAGGTGGTTGGTTAACAGCAAAAGTGGAGTCACCTGAGCTGTACTGCAGATGTGGGTCAAAGGGGATTTTCACCGACTATTATTATTAAATATTAAAATAATAATTATTCTTAAATACTCTTTTAGAGCATTAGCCCATTTTACCTCAGACCACAATACTATTGGGGCTTGAATTCTACTTCTGGGTGTATTTTCTAGCTAAATACTTTCATGCTACAAATTATTATATAGCACAAGCTATATTTCATAAATGTACACAATGGCAATGAAAATATTACATCTAGTATTTTCCGTTAGGAAATTACAATAAATCAAGTATAAGAATTTTTATACGATTTGTGAAACCTGTATTTTTGTACATGTTTCAAGCTTGTAATTTGTTTGTTTTATTGTCAGATGATTTTTAAGCATTTATTTATTAAGCATTTTTGCAAAGTATAGGTGTAGTGCAGGTATATGTATACTATAGGTATAATGGCAATAATACATTTACGGCATACACCCTTATCCAGAGCAAATTACATTTTATCTCACTTTTTTATACAACTGAGCAATTGAGGGTTAAGGGCCTTGCTCAGGGGCCCAGCAGTGGCAGCTTGGTGAACCAGGGATTCAAACTCACAACTTTCCAATCAGTAGTCCAACATCTTAACCACTAAGCTACTACATTCCCCTCTAATAGTGATCGTCAACCACTTAACACCTAAGCTACCACATCCCCCTCTAATAGTGAACTTCACTAATAGTGAAGTTGCTGTCACTGTACCTGTGGTGCTCCTGGATGGGGGCAGGTGCATATAGGGTTTCCCTCCAGCGTCAGGGTTTTTAACTTCCCACACAGACCCAGGTACTGCACCTGAACCAGGTCGTCCACATCATTCCCTTCTAGGTCCACCAGTTCCAGCTGTTCCAGCATGCACACCTGGCTCAAGTCTGACACATTGTTGTAGGCCACATACAGCTCCTGAGAGAAGAGAACAAAACAGCATGAGCAAATTCTTACTTGGTACAAATCAAAGCATTCACCAGTACTTTACAGTACAAGTTAAAGGTACACCATGATGCTTTCTTTAGAACACTTTCTCTCACACTCTTAAAGAGGGAATTTTTTAACAGTTGTAATTGGAAGCTTTCCTGTAAGAGAACGCCTATGTTGTATGGCTTTACACAAAACGTTTTACATATTCCCTCAGAAAAACAAAATTAACAAACCTATGTAAACAAAAAAAAATAATAATAATACTCCAATATTCTACCAGTCAGGACAAAGAAAATTTTCTCCTAGCCTACCAATCATGTTTCCTGTCAGTTCAGAAAACTCCTTCATCTATTCTTTGTCAGAGTTTCTCACTCTGGGTTAACCCTTAAAGGTTCTATAGAGAAGCCTAAAACAGCAGGTTTCTCATTCAGAGAGGATTGTATGCACTGTAGTACCCCAATAGAAAACTATAAATGCTTAACCTGACAATACTATAGCCTAGACAGCACAGAGTCATGTGTTTTGCGGGCTTTGAATGAAATACTTAATACAGGATCTATATGTCCACCCAAATCTCGATATTTAAACAACCATAATAAAAACAAAGCAAGAGCTGTTTTTTATACTGCACATGCTGTAGGAATGTCGTGATTACCTTAAGCGAGGACAGTGAGGGGAGACCATCCAAGTCGGCTAGGCCGCATCGAACCAGGGAGAGCACTTGGAGGTGGGACAAAGTTATTCCGAGATCCCTGAGGAAACACTGGGAAGAATGAGCAACCAGTTCCCTCTGCTCTCATCCTCTCCTCTCAGCCATGCTCTGGACATCACTACTCCCCATTTTGACCCAGAATCCCAGTGCAAGAAATGTTATCAGTTGTTTCAAGTCCCCTCAGCTCTGAGCTGAGACTAGTGCTTCTGTGGCCCTTTTTCTCTCTTCTGCCACTTAGTCCTCATACCTGACTGTGTCTGAGCTGTCAATGTTATACTTAGAATCAAACTTAAATCAACCAAGAGAGCTGAATGCAACCTTACTATAGATAATTTATGATTAAATAGTTTGCTAAATTTATTAATGACCAGAGTTACTGCAACTTCTGACTCCACCTGTTTCCATTTTTCCCTCAAACACATAAAGCTTACACATGCTTTCTCCATTTGTACAAGTGTCAACGGAACCTGTTCTCCAGATGGATCGAATCTACAAAACCGTCCACTGAGACACAGGGTCAATCTCCAACTACGCAACAACACCACTTTCAGGAAATGGGATTTACTGTCCTCTGAAATATGGAGCCACAACCCATCATGAGTCTATCCTTTTGGGAAAGTGGAGGCCTCGCACTTGTGCCAGATCACAGGCATCATTCTTCATCGTTTGATTCACTGAAAACAGTTCCTGAAGCACAGTGAGATCCCTCTCACACACACAAACCCCTGAGAGGAACAGCATGAATATCTACATATACGTAATGTCTGTGTCAGATTCTTATAATTGAATGTTGTTTTTTTCCCCAGACATTTGTTGACTTAATGTTGACAGAATCTCTACAGGTTTGGCCTACTTTGTACAAAGAAATACAGTGCAAAAGTGAAATGAAATAAACCTTACCTCACAGATAACATCAAGCTGTTGTTCATTTTCAGCTGCACAAGATTGGGCAAGTGAGCACCTGCAATATTAGACAGTACAAAGTGATAATGAATAACTGCACCCAAACACCTCTTAAAACTTTGGCCATTAGCAGAAAACATTTCCAAAGAGAAAGCTGATTCATTTTTTTGACCTTATTAACTTCCGTCTTGCCGGAATGCATTGAGCAATCGTGACTTTTTAGGTCAAGGGAATGCTTCAAAGAAAAAAGATAAGTAAGATAATTGAGGGGGGCACAGTGGCTTGGTGGTTAGCACGTTTGCCTCACACCTCCAGGGTTGGGGGTTCGATTCCTGCCTCTGTCATGTGTGTGTGGAGTTTGCATGTACTCCCCATGCCTCGGGGGTTTCCTCCGGGTACTCTGGTTTTCTCCCCCAGTCCAAAGACATGCATTGTAGGTTGATTGGCATCTCTAAATTGTCTGTAGTGTGTGATTGCATGAGTAAATGAGAGTGTGTGTGTGTGTGTGTGTGCCCTGCGATGAGTTGGCACTCCAGCCAAGTCCAGGGTGTTCAGGATATATCCTGCCTTGATGCCCAATGAAGCCTGAGATAGGCACAGGCTCCCCGTAACCCAAGAATAGATCGGAAAGGCGGTAGACAATGAATGAATGAAGATAATTGAGAATGCACTCTGACCCGGACCAGGATAAAGTGGTTACTGAAGATGAAAAATTGGCTTCTGATAGCCATGAATGCAAGCAAAACTGTGGTGAACCCAAATGTTTTTATTCATGGCAAATATCTGCTTTATAACTGCAGAAAACTGTACATGAATCTCACCAATGTCGCCCAAGATAGTCTGCTGAGTATCAACACACATCTCCAAGCTTGTGACCTGCTGTAGATCATCAGACCCAGATAGATTTCTCTGTAGGGCCAATAATAGACACATCTTGGTATTCAGTCTTCACAATTAGATTAGCTGTAAATTCTGAGATTTAGGTCTTACCAGCTTTTCAGGAGAGAGGTAAATATCAAACAGCAGATCTGAGTCTTTACCAGTCCCAGGATTCGGGTTGATTTGCCCAGAACCCTCGAACTCTGTCACAAAAGAATGAGCCGTGCCTGGACGTTTAACAGGATTCATTTTCTGTTACCAGCCTCCTACCTGAAAAAAGTATACGTGAAATTACACATAGGTGTGTGTGTGTGTGTGTGTGCGTGTGTGTGTGTATTAATGCATCATTCCACCACTGATCTAATTATACATCCAGTATATCCCTTCACCTTTGTTCGAGCAGTGTTTGAATAAAGTTATAGTGTAATATACATATATGCATCATACATACATGGGAATATTCATAACAGCTTAACATTGCTAGATAGCCACCTCACTTACCTTAAGTTAACTCCCCATCTGTTTTAAAAGCATAACTTTTCGGTTTACTAGTTTAATTAAAATAAAGAAATACTGTACAAGTATAAGTTAATGATTTATTTATGTCTGTCCAACATTTTAACTCTTTTCCCACTGTTTTGGAAGCTATCTAGTTGGGTAGTACTGCTGTAGCCAGCGGGGAAAGTTTGCTTGACAACGGGAGCATTCCTTCCTGGATACGGTGGGACGGAGTGCTGGGGCTTCTGGGAAATGTAGTTTGTTGTATTAGCTATGCCACCGTGCTAAAACCTTTTGGAGGTTGGAGGAGGGGTGTCTCAAAACTTGTGCCAGTATAGTGTAGGAACTATGCAACAGCTAGTGTCATGTCAATTCAAAGTAGATATTTTTCTTAAAACAAGTATTAAGATATTCTGCAAATGCAACTTTGTTTTATACAGGATGTACTCAGATAGCATGATTGGTTCATGTGGCATCATATAGGGATGCTTTTCAGCATCAAACAGGTAACTGATGCCATAAAACCGTGGCATATAAGCTTTGTTTTTCATTAGGTTATAACATGCATAATTCCACATATTTATGCACACTACTCAAAACAAAATAAGAATAAAGTTCATTATAAAATACATTTACTCGAGCGAAGAAAAGTGAAGAGATATAATTGCTGCATAATTGAATGCAGAGAACTATGGTGAAATGTTTTATGTGCCTTAATTGTTTTCTTGAAAAATCTTAATAAGCAGGGGAATACTAGATCATTACTTAGGCCTACTACTGAGTATGCTGAAATTGCTACTTAGTGTACTGTGTTCATATCATGTGAGATATTGATGTTTGTTTGTATATTTAGTTGTTTTTTTGCTGCTACTATAAGAAATAAATGATAATGTGTGATAATTATCAATTAATCCCAGTTTTTTTGCAATAATTTGTTTTGAATTTGGAAACAGTTAAAAACTAGACAACAATGTTATTATCATTTTATGAAGAAGTGAATCATAGAATATTACTTAGACTAATACACTATATTACCAAAAGTTTTGGAACAGCCCTCCAAATCATTGAATTCAGGTGTTGTTTTTCAGGGGTTGGGCTTGGCCCCTTAGTTCCAGTGAAAGGAACTCTTAATGCTTCAGCATACCAAGACATTTTGGACAATTTCATGCTCCCAACTTTGTGTGAACAGTTTAGGGATGACCCCTTCCTGTTCCAACATGTGCACAAAGCAAGGTCCATAGAGACACGGATGACTGAGTTTGGTGTGGAGAAACTATTCAGTGATTTGGAGGGGTGTCCCAAAACTTTTGGCAATATAGTGTATCTTAATATATAGTCAGTTTACTTGCTCTGATGTGCTCATAACATTTTAGCCATTATGATGATGAAAGAAAAAGCTGTTGCTGTTATTATTACTGATGTCATTAAAACATTACTGATGGCAAATAAAAACGTGTAATTATGAATGAAATTAAGGTCCTAACCCAGTGACAATGTGTCCCTTAATGACCTTTTAATAAATATATCATTTGCAAAAATGGCTTTCAATCAATCTTGCTATTAGGGTAAGAATGTTGTAGAAAGGTCAACATTTTTCCATCATATGGAAATAGTCATCACAGTGGGGATTTCCTAAATGTGTATGTGTCATGTGCTGGGATGTTAGCTTTATTGCTGGCAAGATAGCTTAAACAATGTGGAACTTTGAAAAAAAAAAAAAAGTTTCCCAGTATATCTCAGTAATATCTGTGATGATGGAACCAGTAGATGTTATGTGAAACACCAGCAGCACCCAGACGCACACTTTGGCTCCGATTGTGTGTGTGTGTGTGTGTGTTTGTGTCGGGCCGGCCGCTGGGCGTGGGCTGCCTGCAGCTGAATCCTCTCTCTCTCTCTCTCTCTCTCTCTCTCTCTCTCTCTCTCTCTCTCTCTCTCTCTCTCTCTCTCTCTCTCTCTCTCTGTGCACTCGGGCGGAGCGCATTGTATTCAGCGCGCACTCACACACACACACACACACACACACACACGTAGTCCTACGATTGCGAGTAACGGAGTGGCGCTGGTCTGTTTTCGAGTCGCGTTTTCTGCCCCGTTTTTTGCCCCCTTCCACCACACCGGAGCAGCGGCGGCTTGTTTGCGCTCATCACACCCCTTCTTCTGCGTTGGAGAGATTTCACCCAAACACATCAGGCTGAATTCACAGGAGCCGAGCTCCAGCAGCACATCTTGGCGTGAGTAGGACTAATTCATTTACACGATTACAATTTGTACCGATCTACCCACCATTCCTACTTCATGTTCATCTTGATATAACGGGATCCTGCTTCTGATATCAGCCCAGAGGAGCCACTAAAGCTGTTCAAATACTGTGGAGGAAATTTCTTTCATTTCTAGAGCGTAAATTATTTCAGTCTCTCAGCCACTTGTTTAATTAAAGCAACAGGCACTATAACACACACACACACACACACACACACACACACACGCGCTATAAACTACTATACATTACTGCTCTGTACTGTAAATCCATTCTTTATTTATTTATATTTAATTTATTATAAATCCGGATCTGTTCTCGACAACTTCCTAGTCTCTATCTGCTTAATTTTCTCGCGGTTCTCACTCTATATGAAAACAATTAAACGATCTGCTTTCATTTGGATTAGTCCACTTGTACAAGCTTGTACTAATTAAAATGCCTAAAAGCAGATTTAAGTGAAGTTTGGTGTCCATGTGACAGTCGGTAGTCAGCGGCAGGCTGGGTGACGCCCCACCACCGACACCAAAATAAAAACCGGCTGCGTCCCAAACCTCACACACGCCTGCTAAATAGTGCCCGAAATAGTAGGCCAGGAGTAGGTGAGGTAGTATATTTACAGGTTATTTAGTATGGTAGTGAGCTGCTGTTTGGGACACAGCCCGAGAGCAGTGCGGAAGTAGCACAGGCTACACTACTTGTTTCTTCTGTTGCCTAGTGTAGGCTACTCTAGTGTATAGCTGTGTGTAGTGTATATATAATAATGCCTGGTTTCATGCGAATATATGCACATCAGCACAGCAAATTTGTTTTATTAAATGTTTTTCTTGATATTCATGATTATGATCAACCGAGGACAGTTGCAATGTACGTTTTATTTTGCAATTCAGTGTTACACAAAAACTGCAGATGGAAAGCATACAATTTTGATCACTCTGCTTAACCAAGATAAAAACAATTACGATAACAAAAACAACAACAACAGCAAAGTATATAGTTCATATTTCTACAACAGTGAAATATTATAAACATCTAAAACATTTGCCCCTACAAATGGCAAAGTCCATTATGGTAATTCTGCATTGCCCTAGGCTTCTTCTGCAGTACATTGTCAATATTAAGCTTACTAAATATTTTCCACAATACTTCTGGACATACCTCATTGTCCAAGATGCCAACCCCTCAAAATAGCACACTATATAGTGAAGGAGAAGGTTTGGTACAATGATCTTCATTGTAAGGATCAGATGTAGAAGTAATGTGTGTTGTACGCAGACTATATGTATCATGTATAATGACATCATGAAATCTATGACATCTGGTTATGGATTCGTTTTTAAAATCAATACCTAGGGTAATATTTCCACGGGAACTTAATTTTTTCTGAAACACTAAATGTGTAGCCAAGATCAGTGTCTTTGATCTCAACAGCATTTTTACTGAAACATCTGTATCTGCCCACATGAATGCTTGAATGACTGTAGACATATCTGGGGTCAAAGTAAGATAGTATCCTAACATGGTACATAATACAGTATGTCAATTTAAATAGATCAATAATCATAATACGCTTTTCATTTCAAGATGAAGTAGGCCACACAAAGGAGCTAACGAAAGTGAAAGCAGGGTGAGAAAGTTAACCTTTAAACAGCCTTTTTTCCCCTAAAGGGACATATGCTTGTAATTGAAACTTTCAACATTCAAATAAAGAAAAAAAATCATGCATGGATGAAGTAAGTATCTCAACATTCAGGCTCTAAAAGAAAGACAAAGAGAAGGCATGTGGTAAAACATGTGATACACACATGTATACACAATGTAGGTTTTAGGGCAGTATATATTTCATTGTATTTAATGAGGAAAAGGAGGGACACTGAAATAGTAATATGTTCAAAAAAGGGCCAGTTAGTAACTAGCTACAGTGAATAGAAGTTGCTTTCGGCTGCTCCCTGTTCGGGGTCACCACAGCAGACCAACTGGTCCGCTCAACAACTTGGCAAATGTTTTATGCCGGATGCCCTTCCTGACGCAACCCTCCCATTTTTCCGGGCTTGGGACCGGCACTGCATCCAGTGGCTGGGGTTGAGGCTTTGGCTGGGAATCGAACCCGGGCCTTCCGCATGATAGGCGAGAAACCTACAGTGAATATTACAGTTATAAAAAGCACTGACTCCTGATGATACTCACATTACTCAGCAGAGACTATCGCTACGCTTATGTCATCATATTGGACAGCCCTAAGAGGTGACTAGCTCAGAGTGACACTGAATAGCGTCTCATAACCAGGAATTTACACAGCCTGTATGAAAGAAAATGCATGGACATGAAAGAGCTGTTTGGATGCAAGAGATTGGTCTAGGCTAGTTTCCATACTGCATTATTAATTAGTCTTTCTCTATAGTGTATTTTAATGATGTGACTAAATCCCTGTCAAGTGGCTTACTGCAGTCTGATAGTAATGCCCTGGTGTTATTTTTGAGGAAACAAAAGCCCAGCCCTGCTCTCAGATGCATCCACCCTTTCAGAATCAGTCTTTTCCCTCGAGTGATTCCTTGTCATCTTCTCTCGAATGAAAATCAATTAGTGCTGAAGGAGGCTAGCAATGAATCTATTAATCCGTTCGATTTGTATTAAAGTAATCTCAGAATAGGAAAGAAATGTTGATGCATCACAAAACACTGTTTTTCATTCATTAGTGCTAACCAGAATGATTTTTATTGATCGGTGATCCAAGTTGGATAACAAGTAGAATACAGCAGATCGTCTTGTCATATTTTCATATAGGAATATAAAACTAATGCTTCAATCCTTGCCCAGCTGTGGTTATAGACGTTCTGTCTCTTGTTTTACACACTGAGTCATCAACACACACACAATGCTTGTGTAAAGTGCAGCTCTTGGGTTTATGTGCAAGTCTCTTTTTTACACTCTGGGTGTACTGTCATGTAAGATTACCCTCAGGGTCTCTGGGGGGTTATAGAGTTTCAGAATGAGCTGTTCATCTACCCAGATCAGTATGACAGGCTATATGCAGCCCCTGGCTACGTTACAGCATTGATGCCGAGCTAGAAGATGAGGTGGCATTAAGTTGTTGTTACAGTCAGCTATTGAACTGTAGTCCTTTAGCTTCAAAAGAGAGAGAAACATTTATATTATTTGGTGAAGTACTTCAACTCAAAGCTCAAATATGCCAGCGGCTCAAGCACTTGCTGGCTGTTAGAGCTGTTATGTCACAAGGTGTGGTCCTAATATATTTGCATAGAAATACTTTTATAGAAAGAGTTTCTATTACACTCACAGAGTATCCCAAGGTTTTAAGTGAACACATTTTGTGTGAAATCTGTTGCAGTGGGGTCTGTGAAGTATAGCAAAGGGATTTTTTGTGTGTGTTTCATTTAGTTACAGTAATGTAACTCACAACTTAATTTTTTCAATGTTATTATATTTATTATTGAGTTATTAGTTTGTTTGCCTGGTCACTTGAATTGAATGGTCTTGGTCTAACTTTCAATAACTCATGATCAGGTACTAAAAAAATTCAGGTACTAAATCAGGCTTAATGGCTCCAAACAAAAGCCATACAAAAATGTAAACATGCAGACAAACATTATTGCACACTTTAAATAAATCTGTATTTAGGAGATCAGTGGAATTTATTTTACAGTTAAAGAAGTCACTGGCTTGGAGAACCCAAATTGTATCCGAAGCACTAATATTAAAAATGTCTGGATTTCAGTATGAATGTTTTGTGTTGTGATTTTCACATCACAAAGCAGCCAATCCCAGGCTGAGATTCAAGGCGCTTTGAGGGCTCATTATCTTTCTGAAGGCATACCGTGCTCAGTAACTAATTATAAACAAGAGAGACAGACACTAGGGAGCATCCGTGTGGCTCTTCTGTACTCTCTCAGCACCGCTATCAACAGACAGAACACCCCAACAAGCTGTAGCACTGTTATTGAGTTTAACAGATTCACTTCCATCTGTTGGCTTTTATTATTAATCCACACTGGTTCTCTGTGACCTACTTCACTTGATAGACATGGCATATTAGCATGCTTTGTTTTGTAGTTGGCTGCTAGCAGCAACATTCAAATCAGGCACAAATTGAAAGGTAGCGGTTCTCTGGCGACTCTTTAAAGAAAGCTTTGGCTGTAGGTTTAGTGTGTAGGTGAAAATCTATGACCCTACAGGATTAAACATATAATAAGTATGAATCACCAATTTGAGCATCGTTCAACATGGGAAAAGATGCTGTATGCTGTGTCTTGTAAATGTTTAGCAAAAGATATTTGAAAACATCTTGAATACATTTAGGCTGATGAATTTACCTCATTATTCTTACGATGAAATTATGATAAAAACATACAGCATTCTTTCTCATTTCAGTTTGTCTCCTTTGAGATTTTTAACTATATTTTTGCTTTATCTTTGAAAACTGATAGGACAAGACAAGTCAGTTTCAAAATTGTAGGAAAAGATTTAGAAATAGGATGAATCATCTACTTATTGTATCCTAATCACATGCTTAATACATCTCTCTCTCTCTCTCTCTCTCTCTCTCTCTCTCTCTCTCTCTCTCATTTTTTTTTTATATATATATATATATATATATATATATATATATATATATACACCTTCTTTTCTTTATTTATTTTTTGCAATGACTTCATTCTTGACTCTTTTCTTCATTAACTGAAGATAATAATGGATAGTGAAACTGTTCTAACGAGGAAGTACAGTTGCTTTTTAAAGGAAAAGCCAGTACGTGGAACATTAGGGGATTTCATATGTTTTTCAGACGAAACATATCTGCCGTATGCTCTCTAATCTACTAGTTAGATTCTTCCTTGTTCCTGTAGAATACATCACCTGGCCAGGAAGTGTGCAGAGTTCATCATTTGCAATGTGTTAGTATTACTTATTGAAATCTGATGAGAGAAATGGCATAGACGTGGATGAAGCGATTGAGAGAGAGACAGAGGGACTTTTGTTTAGACAAAATCCAAAACCTAGAAGCATACTCGATACAAGCTATGAAAAAATTTTCATTAGTCCTTTCTCACATAGTGTTTGGCATCTCTTCTGCCGGCTGGCAGTGCTTTTATAGATCCATTCTGGAGGATCAGGTTCAGTGAAGCCCAGCTGTACCTTGTTTAGTAGGCTGGGGTTACACACAGGCCGACATGGTAGCCCTAGAGCTTGCTCATCAGCTGTGACCATGAATAGCTCTGATTCTGCCAGCACAGCTACACATGGATTTCAGTTGGACATTTTTTTTTAAAAATCATATTGCCTTTCTGTCTTTCGGTTGTGCATAAATCGAAGATCCTGGGAAATTTTTGTAATACAGTGAGTGAGAAATTCTCTGGGTGATTAAATACAGTTATAAGATCTACATTTCAGAATGCATATTGTCATGAAAATGACAAAAAAATGAGACATGAAGTGTCTCCAGCACCTGTTGCTCTGGCTGCATCATAGGGCATAAACATCCACCCTCTTCTGCATACATGTGCTCACAGATGCCTGTGATTGTCGATCTGATTGACAGGGGAGAGAGAATATGCCATCTGTCCCCTTGAGAAATCACAGTCAGTCCTGCTCCCTTGGCTCCCAGCAACGGATGGCATTACATTGGCATTACAGTCTTCATATGACTGTGCAATCTATTTATCTAATACATAAACATTTTTTCAGAAGACACAATTACACAATTCCTTTAATTATTTCAATATCACATTTTTGATATAATGCTGTTGCTGGAGAGTTAGCTCCCAGTGCCGGTCCCAAGCCCAGGATTAAATGGGAGGGTTGCGTCAGGAAGGGCATCCGGCGTAAAACCTGTGCCAAATCAAAACAACCCCAAACAGGGAGCAGCTGAAAAAAGAAGAACAACAACAACTATAATGCTGTTGAATTATCGAATTTAAAATTTTCTATAACAGCAGCTCTCACAGTAGAGCTGGTGCTAATTCAAATGACAAGTTTATATTAAAGTGCTTGTTAATGCATTTAGAACAGACCTTTATGGCAAGGGTTCCATTGAGTAAATATATGTTAACAACATGTAGCTATTTCACACCATCCAGTCATTGATTATATTCCTATAACCACATGCCCTGTCAGGTATTGTTCCTTACTTACACTATATTGCTAAAAGTTTTGGGACACCCCTCCAAATAATTGAATTCAGGTGTTGTTTTTCAGTGGTTGGACGTGGCCCCTTAGTTCCAGTGAAAGGAACTCTTAATGCTTCAGCATATCAAGACATTTTGGACAATTTCATGCTCCCAACTTTGTGGGAACAGTTTGGGGATGATCCCTTCCTGTTCCAACATGACTGTACACCAGTGCACAAAGCAAGGTCCATAAAGACATGGATGAGTGAGTTTGGTGTGGAGGAACTTGACTGGCCTGCACAATCTGACCTCAATCTGATAGAACACCTTTGGGATGAATTAGAGCGGAGACTCTGAGCCAGGCCTTCTCGTCCAACATCAGTGCCTGACCTCACAAATGCACTTCTAGAAGAATTGGTCAAAAATTCCCATAAACACACTCCTAAACCTTGTGGAAAGCCTTCCCAGAAGAGTTGAAGCTGTTATAGCTGCAAAGGATGGACCAACCGTGTGTGTAAAGGCAGACGTCCTAAAACCTTTGGCAATATAATGTATCGCTTACCTCATTTATTTGTTTAAAACGTTTTAAATAGATTTATTGATCTTATTTCAATTAATATATTCATTCATTCATTGTCTACCATTTATCCGATCTATTCTCGGGTCATGGGGAGCCTGTGCCTATCTCAGGCGTCATTGGGCATCAAGGCAGGATACACTCTGGACGGAGTGCCAACCCATCGCAGGGCACACACGCACTCTCATTCACTCACTTCAGACAATTTAGAGATGCCAATCAACCTACAATGCATGTCTTTGGACCGGGGGAGGAAACCGGAGTACCTGAAGGAAACCCCCAAGGCACGGGGAGAACATGCAAATTCCACACACACATGGCGGAGGTGGGAATCGAACCCCCAACCCTGGAGGTGTGAGGCAAACGTTCTAGCCACCAAGCCACCATGTATATTATATAATTGTAATATATAATTATAGCTAATCATGACACCAACTGCTCAAGGATCATTTTACTACACTAGATTGGGTTTTTCCGCTTTTTACAAACTAGTTGAGACTTGTTTTTGAGTCTTGCATCACGTGAAAACATTAACACAAAACATTTAACACTGGTCTGTTTGTCATTTCTCAGTAATCAGTGAACTGCTTAATCTCTTATTTTGCTGACTTGGGTCAGGTTCCTGTATGGCCCTGAATACTTTTACCATGATTATGTTAACCTTGCACGATTCTTTTCAGCATTGGCATTAGTATCGGCCCATCACTATACTGTTCAAAAGCAATAAATAATCAGGATGGTGTACGCCTCTTGCTGTTTGCCTTAGTAACGTAATCAAATTGCTGACAAGATACTGCCTTGCTAAATAGATTTGCTGAAGTAAGGGTTTAGACAGGCACTTATATAGGCATCATTCAAAGTGTGACTACTTGGAAAATGTGACCAAACATTGTAAATAAGTCACAGCTTTTTTGCCCTGGTCAGTTTCTTGTTTTTTTGTGGAACTTTACTGCATGATGTTGTAAATGATGACATCAGATTGATGAAACAAACCACACCCCACTCTGTCACAATGTTTGCAGGTTTTTTTTAGGGGGATGGCATGATTGCAAAATTTAGTTTGAACTATTGGCAACTTTAGGATGCTTTAATTGTATTAATCCCAAACTATTCTGAAGGCTTTAAAATATACAAAGATACATATTATGAAAATTTTAATCTACACTAAATAAAGCTTTGTATTATGTATTGTTAATGTACTAAGTCACATGTCGAATTTGGCATCCAAAAACTATGTGCTGCTTCATTTTATTTGGCCCGGCCAAATTTGCGAACAATAATATTGAATACTTGACACTTTTACACTAGATCAGTAATATCTAACATTCATAGCAGACACGTAGTCTAGCGTCCACCCACATGCTACACACACAACTGAACAGCGTGGGAGGGCTCACTTCTCATAGGGTTGAAATGTTGGTTAAAATCAATGCTTAAACAGATATAATGCCTGTCATGAAGTTTGTAGATGTTATAAATAAATAGCTGTTGTTTCTGGCATTTCAAAGGCTCAGAAAACTAACGTGGGCTAGGCATATCTGAGTTTGATGTCTTTGTTCTAAGCCATGGCTACATGTCTTGGCACAACATCAGTCAGAATGTGTTGATTCATTTTTTATAACAGCAGCACTGCCCATAATAGCTGCAACATAAATCACAAGTGTATATTAAATCACTTGTTCTAATCTGCTATTGTTTCTACAGTGACAGCTAAAACATAGACTGTCAATAATGCAGATAATGAACAGGGGCCAGTTTGGATTTCTAGTGAAAAATTTTCTAGAAGCTGTAGATTACATTTGACTGTGTAGTAAATAAACCCCCTGAGCTTTGGAGCGGTGTATCTAGACATGGATGCATGATAGATAGAGAGGTCGGGGTGCAGTCTGAAGCTGCTGGCCTCAAATGAGTCTCTTAATGATTTATGCTCATTACTGACTGCTTTAACAGCCTACACCTTAACATAGAAACATAAAGTGGTTGGGAGAGATGTGTAAAGGTGTGTCTGGTTGTTATAAAACACCACTCACTGGACTTTTGACCCCCACAGACAGCTGAGCATTCAATCATATGAGAACATTTGATTTGTGTGCCAGACGTTTAAAGCCCAAACTGCCGACTATACAAAAGCTGACTCTGCTGTACCACAGGGGCAGGTGAATATGATAGTATTGTAATCATGAGAAATTATGGCATAAATATGTTTCCCTGACAGTAAATGTTCACCACTGATAAGTTGATAGTTTCATTAAAAAGGGACATGACAAGCAGCTAAAACATAGTCATGATCAAGCTTGTATCTACCAGTTTAGCAAACATTCACATGATCTCACACCTAACCATAACATACGTCATTTACATATGACACACTTTTCTTTATTTAAAAAAAAAAAGGCAGAAAAAGACAGATATTAAAAAAAGACACGGTGTTATGTTAAATATCTTGAGGTAGTCCCATTTTGGTATCACTCTACCAGTGTCAGTTCAGGTCAGAGGCATAGCTGAACTTTGTAAGTGATTGAAATGATAATATACTTCCAATTAAATTTAATGAATGTGTTTAGGAATATTACTAAGCCAAATGATATCTTGTCAAATGAGTGTGTGATTTGAGTTGGTGGATTTGCCTAAAAAATGTGTAAATATAATTTTTTGTCTTTATTGTAGTTATTTAACCTATACAGTATCTTGTTTTTAGAGAACAAAAAAATATATTTCAAGTGTATATCTTGCATTTACGTTTCTTTTCAGCAGGCGTGATTGCTTCTGTAGTCATTACATAATTTGCATAATTAAATAATACATCATATTTCACTACAGTTTTGTTTCATGAGCTGCTGCTTTACAGTTGTTCCTGTACAATTCCACAGGGCTGAGCAGCTGAAGAGGAGTAGAGAGGATGACTGAGTATAAGCTGGTGGTGGTGGGAGCTGGAGGCGTGGGCAAGAGCGCTCTTACCATCCAACTCATCCAGAACCACTTTGTGGATGAATATGACCCTACCATAGAGGTAGTGTTTATGTGTGTGTGTGTGTGTGTTTCCCATCTGTGGTTGTGAACTTGCTAATAAATATTGATCATTGCTATATTGTGTGTCTGTGTGTGTTGAACTTAAATTTCAAAGCCCCTCTATTGCCACAAATATGCTTAAAATGCAGCAATAACAAAGACCTAATTGAGAATTCAACTGAATATCTGTTAGAGACATTTTAATAGAGATTTTTATTTAAGATGTATATAATGATAAGAGTAACAAAAGTAATGATATGTCACAGTTTCAGATTTTTGTGTTAATGTTGCATAATTGTGGTAGTGTGTGTTGACATACTGCCCTATGCTGTTGGGTTTTCAGGATGTGGTTTGCTAATACATTTGGAAAATCTCACTTTTAAGAACATACTTCTACATCTACTAGAGTGACCTAAGATGTAACATAACAATTTGCCAACATAATAATATGTTCTATCCAAGAGTTCCCATAATTCTCATTTGACACAGTAGTATTAGATTTGAGCATATACTAACCCAGTAACCTTTAAAGACTGTAGTAAGGAAGTGTTCAGGGTAAATATATGTGCATTGTTAGCATATAGCAGCACATTGTAGTGTCATAACAATCATAGTGTTTAATCGTAAAGCCATAGTAAACCTTAATGCATGACAGTTAAGCCAAAGAAAACTGAAGTGTTTTATTGTCCAGTCGTAGAAAACTATAGTGTGTCATAGTAAAGCTACACTTTATTAGGTCGGAGTAAAGCTATAATAAACTCTAGTATATTACAGTAAAGCCTTTAGTTTCATGTAGCGAGACCTTCAGATTGACTGCAAAAGGTCTGGACTCCATAGCAGCTTTTATTTTCCAAGGACTGTCCAAGAGGGCATCTGAATGTCATGTAAATTATCTAATCACAGTTTGTTTTGTTCAGTGTCATGTTTAGGGGTGTTTAGGGGTGTGAATATGTAAAGTTGATGTCCCTACATAAAAACAGACCAGCATGTAACCATAGATCATTCATTTAAGGAGTCTATAGCCTGAATTTCAGATAATGATATTCAAGTCAAACATTTATATGATCCTCATTAGCGCTTCTCATTGACATAGTTGTAAACACGCCACCTTCCTACTTCCATGAAGAAAGTAGTGCGTTACCACGGCTTCCTTCTGCCACGAGCCGTGAGCATGATATCTGAGGCTGAAACTAAACCATACTAAGCTGTAGTTTATCACAATAAAGCCATAATAAACTATAGCATATCACAGTAAAGCTATAGTAAATTATAGTGTATTATAGTAAGCATAAAGTACATTGTATATCCGAAACGCCGAAATCCATATTAAAGCTCTGTGTTGTTTTATGTAGCACCATGATCCTGGAGGAGTGTTGCTTCATTTCACTATGTACTGCGTTAGCTATATATGTTCGAAATTAAAACAAAAGCTACTTAACTTGACTTTGAAGTATGGGATATAACAGTAAAGTCATAGTACATACTATTGTATCATAGTAACACCAGAGTAACTGTATAGTGTTTCATAGTACAGTCATAGTAACTTATAATACATAAGAGAAAAGCCATTGTAAACAATAATATTAAAACCATATTAATCTGTAGTGTACCATAGTAGGACCATAATAAACTATACTGTACCACAGCGAAGCCATACTAAATATTAGTGTATCATAGTAACGCCATATTAGCTATAGTATATCACATTAAAGGCATAATAAATTATAATTTATCAGAGTAAAGTGTATCTTCAGTATTATAATAACACTATAGTAAACCTTCGGGTACAGCCCTTGATTTTTCCCAGAATATGTGTGTGTGTGTGTGTGTGTGTGTGTGTGTGCATTCATGCATGCCCATGTATCCATGACATTCTGCATTCTGTTTTCTTCTTTCTCACCACGCCTGTTTCTGGACAAACAATGTCCTTTTCATAGCTGGTGTCTCCATGCACAAACACTCAGGACCACTGACTACTGCCCAAACCCACAGCTTTGCAACAATTATACTTCATTTGTCCTTGTTTTTTCTGAATTTTTTCTTTTATTGCTATATTGACATAAACTGGTCAATCTTAAATAACTACTGCTATATAATTACTAGCCACGAGAACACACACACACGTTTGTGAAATGTTCATATAGATAGTCTTGATGTTTTGTAAAATTCTTACCAGCAATGCACATGAGGTTTCTAGCACAAAGACTGTAGATTTCACTGATAAGACTGTAACAATTTCATAAGTTCTGGGTTTAAAATTTTCCTCCATCTTTTTCAGGACTCATACAGGAAGCAGGTAGTGATTGACGGTGAGACATGCTTGTTGGACATCCTGGACACAGCAGGTCAAGAGGAGTATAGTGCCATGAGGGACCAGTACATGAGGACAGGAGAGGGATTCCTCTGTGTCTTTGCCATCAATAACACCAAATCGTTTGAGGATATTCATCAGTACAGGTACTTAAATGGTGTCTTTAACTGGTACAGTGATGTGTAGAGAGCTCATCATTAAGACATATTATATAAAGTTTAGTCCATTACATGCTGACTAAAATAAGATCTTTTTAGTCACCATAAATGTGCACATTTGTACCAATGTACTATAGCAAACTGTACATTCAAAGATTTAGAACACTTATGAACAAAATCTGTTGCAAACAGTAAAATAATTTAGCGTCAAAGGTCATTACCATTAAACTGTTATCATATTGTGACTTCTGTGTATTAGACAAATTATAGTCATTGGGTTTACCCAAAAAGAGACATTATGGAGAGCAGGATGTAGTGAACAGACTGATGCTCTTAACCCTATCCAGGTCCCTTCTATATGCCAGTACCACCAATTCAAAGAAAAGCAAAGAATACAGATAACAATATTAAAATATTTTATCTATTCATCTCTATTTAATTGTCCAGTCAAAGCTTTGCCAAGCTTCTGTGGTGTTTACTTTGTCTCACTAACAAATAGAGTGAGGAGAGCTTACAGTTAGCTAGCACTGAAATCGATCTGAACTCAAGAACATAGTGGGAGGGTGGAGATGAGATAGAAAGCTCTCAAGGACATGCAAGGAGAAACTGGGAAGGAGCTTAAATGAATTACACTCTGTTATTTATGGGCAGTGCACACTACATAGTACTTTTTCATTTTGGTGGAGTATAGTAATTTATGTTACTCAAAAGACAAGCCTTCAAAAATTTTTTTATAAAAGCATAATGTTTTTTTATAAAAGCAAATCTCATAACGTGGTTTAAATCTTAATAAATGACCATTCAGTTCCACCCTCTAAAACTGGAAAATATCCTCAGATTCTCTTTTCCAGTGTAATCATTTTAGGTTGAACGTCTCACAGTGTTGTAGTCAAGTCACTTACCTACAAGCTGAGCCAAAGTGATCTATCCTCTTACACCAAAGTCCAAAGTCTCTAAGCTGTAATGAGTCACATCCTAGGCGAGAGCCAAGGCAAGGCTAGTATTATTAATAGTAGTTTAATTTGCTTGTCAAAGCCCACATCATATAAGCTCAAGTCAAAGATATGTGTGTCTAGGTCAAGTCCAAATCCAGGACAGTGTATCACAAAGCAGACTTAAAATATATCCAATGGATTATAGGTGTTTATACACATTTTCAGGCTCACATTTCAGTAAGAATAATTTTAACACTGGCATCATGACTATATTGTCAGTGTAATTTTATGTTGTTTTAATAAGTTGCTGAAGAATAAACAACATACGTTCTTTAAGTCTATTTGCATAATTTTATTCATAAAATATTTATATTATTGTAAATAAACACATTAATTAAAGATTAAATCCCTAATTTAAGGTCATTCTCTTAAAATGCAGTTAAAATCATATCAGAATCAGATGTCTTATGGGAGCTAGTGCTTCACCTGAATTAACCTGTGGAATTATTGCTAAATAAACCCTTACTGACTTGAAGTGAGCATAAACATAAGATCCACTGTACTGATAATTGACCAGTAATTTTCCCTTCACTTGTTTTCTTGATTACACAGGGAACAGATCAAACGGGTAAAGGACTCTGACGACGTGCCAATGGTGCTTGTGGGCAATAAATGTGACCTTCCATCTCACACAGTGGACACGCGGCAAGCACACGAGCTCGCTCGCAGCTACGGCATCCCTTACATCGAGACCTCAGCCAAGACTAGACAAGTGAGCAGCAAGGATTTGCTAAAAGATTTTAATCTCACACCAACAATCCTTTGAAACACAGACATACATATTTACACACTAACACACAGGGGCTGTTATGTGAAGTAAATATGTATTGTACAGTTTATTGCTGTCTGTGATTGCTGTCACATTTACACCGATCAGGCATATCATTATGAGCAGTGACAGGTGACGTGAATAACACTGATTATCTCCTCATCATGGCACCTGTTAGTGGGTGGGATATATTAGGCAGCAAGTAAACATTTTCTCCTCAGTGTTGATGTGTTAGAAGCAGGAAAAATGGGCAAGCGTAAGGATTTGAGCATCTCCAAAACTGCTGCTCTTGTGGGGTGTTCCTGGTCTTGTGGGGTGTTCCCGGTCTGCAGTGGTCAGTATCTAACAAAAGTGGTCCAAGGAAGGAACAGTGGTGAACCGGTGACAGGGTCATGGGTAGCCAAGGCTCACTGATTGCTCAAAATGCTCAAGCTACTGTTGCTCAAGATGCTGAAGAAGTTAATGCTGGTTCTGATAGAAAGGTGTCAGAATACACAGTGCATGACGGGTCAGGGCTGTTCTGGCAGCAAAAGGGGGACCAACGCAATATTAGGCAGGTGGTGATAATGTTATGCCTGATCGTTGTAAATTGTAAGTTAGACCAAACACAAAGAAAATTCACTCAGTGTAAAAGCTAGTTCACTGAAAGAGAAAGGACATAGGATTCTATGTTCTGTTTTGTCTTGTGTAGCTCTGTGTCTTTATGTAATATCACGGTCCTGGAGGAACACTGTGATAGATTTCATCGTGTACTGCATCAGGTACAGTATTTATAGCCAAAATGACAATAAAAACCTCTTGATTTGACTTGGATATGACAGAAGATTTGCTTCTGGTAGAAATTACTTTTTCTCCACACAAGCTTTATCTAGGTGAACTGTTAACCTTGAACACTAAATGTTCTCTTATGTTGAATTATAAGCCTGATAATTTCACAGTGTTACTGCAGTATAATGTGTTATTTGAAATTACTTCAAGATTAATACAAGCCTATTAGATCAGTGAAGTCTGTGATCTCTGGATCTGCTGGTGTGTGGGGGTTCATATGTGTCTGTAGATGACAATTGGCTACTGTGGAAGTTAATGTATGGTTGACTGTTCCACAGGGAGTGGAGGATGCTTTCTACACACTAGTACGGGAGATCCGACAGCACAAGCTGAGGAAACTCAATCCTCCAGATGAAAGCGGACAGGACTGCATGAGCTGTCGCTGCGTGGTGTCATGATTTAAGGTGCTTATTACATGCACAAACATGGCTCATTTTCCATATGTGGACATGTTGAAACTTAGGGTCATTTTAAAACTGGAATTTAAGGCAGAAGACTGCAGGAGTGTAGGGTCATTAAAAATAGCTATCAGAATCAATATTGAACAGTTGATTGCTGATATTGCTGGGGATTTTTTGGTAAGGGATCCTTTTCAAGAATGTATGTTTACTTATGCAAACTAATTAAATCTATTTATCTAATTATTTATAGTCTTTTGATGATATTTGAATTAAGATATTTATTTCACTAAGAAATCATGGGCATCAGCCTATCATGCGGAAGGCCCGGGTTCGATTCCCAGCCAATGCCCAAACCCCAGCCACTGGATGCAGTGCCGGTCCCAAGCCCGGAAAAATGGGAGGGTTGCGTCAGGAAGGGCATCCAGCGTAAAACATTTGCCAAGTTGTTGCCGGACCAGTTGGTCCGCTGTGGCGACCCCGAACAGGGAGCAGCCGAAAGCAACTTCTTCTATTTCACTAAGAAATCATGCTAAAGAAAAAGACATTTAATGAATAGTTTGTTGGATTGTCATTTCTTTAGTTTTAATCAAGAAAATAGATAAAATAAAGTCAAATATTTTAGGATGTTTAGAAATGTCAAGTCAAATATAAATACGACAATAAACATTTTGAAATATTCCTCTACAATATCCTTCTAATTAGGGATAGCTGTAATAGTGACATTATAATAACATACAGAGATATCAGAAAACAAGTGTTTCAGAGATATATGACATGACAAGGCATAACTATGCCACTGGGGAGAGATTAAAACTTTTGTCAAAATTTTCAGATCATGCAGCAATCACATGTGAACAAACAGTGATTTTTTTCTGATACCTTTAGCACATGACATGACCAAAATATCAGACTTGTTGTTTTGACCAGAGGTGGTCAAGCAAGGACAATTCAGATACACTTTATTACTCCTATGAGACCTTGGTACAAAAGTAGGCAGAAAAAAAAAGATTGAACCCTGAAGGCTTTGTATATAAAGATACACAGTGGAGATAAAAGCTAGTTAAAATGGCAGTTTTTTTGTACAAAAATGAAACCAAGATAAATCATGTCATAACTTTTTCCACCCTCAATGTGAATTCCAACATATAAAGATTTCAGAAACTTTTTTACGGAAAAAAACCTATTCTTTCTTGTAAAACTATTAAATTGAATAAATAAGAATTAAAAAAAAGAATCAATTCAAGAATCAAATAGAATTTACTACAGTCAGGTGGGAAAGGGAATAAAGTATATGGGGAAAAAAATGTGTATATGAATGCAGATCAATGTGCCAATGTGAGCAATATGCTGAGAAGAAAAAAGTACAATAGAGCATTTTAACATGGTTACATACAGTATACTTTATTTGCCTAAACATATACAGTATACTGTTTATGTTGTCTTTGCATTAAAGATTTGTTTTCATCTATTCCCTCTTCAGTTGAGCTCTCCAAGTTAATAAGTGGACCAATGGCTCCATGAGGCAGAGTGGACTACAGACTGTAATTACACCTGGAGATCAAAACAAGCCAAGTAAAGCACTGACTGCAACATGGACATTTGAGGAAAGAAGTTGCTTTGCAGTGGTTGTGGTGACCCCCTCTGGCTGTCTACATCTGTCTAAAAAACCCAACTAATGACTTGTATTTTTTTCGCTATTCATTAACTTCCAAGTCCTAATATTGGGCAGCTCCTTGGATTTCATCTAATTTATTATATTTGTAAGTCTCAACACTGGCTTCTTCGGGCCTCTTGTGACTTAAGCATGAAAAAATGCTCATCTCATATGGACTGGACACTAATCACCTCATCCCACAGAGACACCGTGTTCTCCTCCATTGCTGTCCAAGGGAAGCATGCGAGTCTATAAATGAGGAATCTGCCAAATGCAGAGAGGACGATCCAACATCCCATACAGGATTTACTGCTCTCTTGACAGTTAGCCATATTTGTTCTGCTTAACATGCTGTTGTTTTAACATGTAAACTGTTGTGAAAAAGGGTATTTGTGGTGATAACCACACGGACTGTAATCCACTGCAGCACTAGACACTGTATGTGTGATGGCTTTTGTGTATGTGTTTTAAAAGAAAAAACTGTTTTGAAGAAAAAAAAATGCTGAACAGACTGACCAGTTACTGGATTCCAATAAAACAATTTCAAGGACCCACATGCTTGGCTAAAGAGTTCACAGATTCTTGGAGTGTGATCTAATAAGAATAGTCAGCTGTAATTGCCTGAGACTCCAAATTCATACCATAAATAATGGCTGTAAATATTCATGTGTGGCACCATATACAGTATAAGTGTATCCTGAGCTGCTGTGGCTTGGCCAGATATTTGTATGCATGTGTCACACACAAGCTGAGATACGCCAAATGTCTTCACGCACACAATTTTAGGCATGAAACAAGTGTGAAAAAAAACCTGATGGCATCTCAAACTGCATAGCACTGAACCAAACAGTTAATCTGCACACATTTGGTATCATTACTATTTAGGCATGCTATACTCAGAGCATATTATGTAGTGTTGTAACACAACCCACATTGTGTTAGGCAAATGCACTTTTGTTCAAGAAAGAGGAAAATGACCCAATCTCGCATGCTCTAGTTTAAAACAGCTCCGATTTCTGGCATCAGTGAGGCTATTTTAGAACTGGGTGAAAACAGAAAAGCTGTAGTGAATCCATAGTTGTCCTAATAGGTGTATATAATCAAACAAACTGGTTTACTCTAAATAAGAGTTTCATATTGGATTTGTAGCTTGGTTAACAAATAAGAGATCGTAATTTGCTCTTGAAGAAATCACTGCTTTGTTCTGGTTACTTGCTCTGCTTGTCTTTAAATTAAACAATAAGTCTTAAATTCAATGATCACTAGCTATTTTTTAATTCATTTCCAGACAAATCATGTCTTCCCTCACCACATTCATAAACCTCCTGTTTGGCCTTCCGCTTCTCCTCTTTCCCAGTGGTTCCATCCTCAGCATTTTTAATCCAATATAATCCATATCCCTCCTCTGCACATGCCCAAACCATCTCAATCTTGCCTCTCTTACTTTGTCTCCAAACCGCCCCCCCCCCGCACTGTCCCTCTAATATACTAATTTCTAATGCTCTCCATCTTCGTCACTCCCAACGCAAATGGCAGCATCTTCAACTCTGCCACCTCCAGCTCTGCCTCTTTTTTTTGTCAGTGCCATCGTCTCTAAACCATACAACATAGCTGGTCTCACCACAGTCTTGTAAATTTTCCCCTGCACTCTTGCAGACACCTTTCTATCACAAATCACTCCTGCCACTCTTCTCCACCCATTCCATCCTGCCTGTACTCTATTCTTCACTTCTTTACCACACACTCCATTACCCTGGACAGCTGACTCCACGTATTTAAACTCATCCACCTTCCTCACTTCTACTCCTTGCAACTGCTCCATTCTGCTGCCCTCCCTCTCATTCACATGCATGTACTCTGCCTTGTCCCTACTGACTATCATTCCCCTCTTCTCTAATGCAGACCTTCACCTCTCCAGGCTCAACCTCTTCTCTACTCTAACTACAGATCACAATGTCATTTGCAAACATCATAGTGCATGGGGGCTCCTGTCTGATCTCCTCCGTCAACCTGTCCATCAGCATAACAAACAAGAAAGGGCTAAGAGCTGATACTTAATGCTATCCCACTTCCACCTTGAACCAGTCTGTCATTCCTGCTGTACACCGTACTGCTGACACATTGTCCTCATACATGTCATGCACCACCCTAACATACTTCGCGGTCACTCCTGACTTCCTCTTACAATACCACAACTCCTCCCTCAGCACCCTGTCGTACACTTTCTCCAAATCCACAAACACACAATGTAACTCCTCCTGACCTTCTCTATACTTCTCCATCAACATTCTCAAAGCAAACATAGCATCTGTAGTGCTCTTCCTTGGCATGAAGCCATGTTGCTGCACAAAGATCATCACCTCTCCTCTTAGCCTAGCCTCCACTATTCGTTCCCATACCTTAATGTTGTGCCTGATCAACTTTATCCCTCTGTATTTAGTTCAGGCCTGCACATCTCCCTTATTCTTAAAAATCGGTACCAGTACACTTCTTCTCCACTCCATAGGGATGTCTTACAGAAAATAGTAATGTAATGTAATGTAATGTAATGCAACTTATTAAAAAAATACAGAATGTTTTAGATTGAATTCTGTACTGCTTCTTAGAGTAAGATAAAACAAATCTAGTGTGCATAATAATAATAATCATATACATGGGAAACATGCTCTGAAGGCCCAATTTTTATTACTGAAACACTCTTCGTGTGCCAGTGGGGCCAAAAATTAAAATGAAATAAAATTACATTTGCTTTTCAATTTTCCATGTAAGCATGAAACATTCATTCATTGTCTACCGCTTATCCGATCTATTCTCGGGTCACGGGGAGCCTGTGCCTATCTCAGGTGTCATTGGACATCAAGGCAGGATACACCCTGGACAGAGTGCCAACCCATCGCAGGGCACACACACACCCTCATACACTACAGACAATTTAGAGATGCCAATCAACCTACAATGCATGTCTTTGAACCGGGGGAGGAAACCAGAGTACCCAGAGGAAACCCCCGAGGCACAGAGGGGGGGAACAGGCAACAGGCTTTGGGACACCCCTCCAGATCATTGAATTTTGAAGTTTGCGGATGTCCCCTTCCTGTTCAAATATGACTGCGCAACAGTGCATAAAGCAAGGTCCATAAAGACATGGGTGAGCGAGTTTGGTGTGGAGGAACTTCACAGAGTCCTGACCTCAACCTCAAACACCTTTGGGATGAATTAGAGACTCTGAGCCAACATCAGTGCCTGACCTCACAAATGCACTTCTAGAGGAATGGTCAAAAATTCCCATAAACACATTCCTAAACCTTGTGGAATATAATTAAATGCACATATTAAATTCATGTGCATGTAAAAGCAGGCATCACTGGCTTATTAGTTAATGGTTAGTGAGAGCATATTGTTACCCACAGGACAGAGGGGAAAAATGCACCAGGAAGCAAAAATCTCTCTCTCTCTCTCTCTCTCTCTCTCTCTCTCTCTCTCTCTCTCTCTCTCTCACACACACACACACACACACACACACACACAAACAAACTAATGTGCCTTGATATGTCCAAATGGTGTCCCTATATTAAACTGTGCATTGCAGTGCATACACCATCACAGTTAATGTACCCTGTAACAGGTGTACAGGTTTCAAAGGGGAAATATGCGAACACACACAAAAGCGTCTTCTCTTCTCACACATGATTGTCTGGAAGGAGTATAATCATGTAGAAAGCTGCAAAGCCTCAACTAAACAAACAAAACGTTTCACTTTAACTGAGCCATTTGTCAAGCTCCTCATAAACAATCGCTGCCTTCTACAGAGCATGTGACTGGATGCAAATTTCAAGGAGTACAGGACGGAGCATCAAAGAATTTTCAAGTTTTCCTTGAAAGAATAAACTGTAATATTAAAATAAACGTTAAATGTACCATTTAATTTTTTTACATTTATTTTATGTGTGTGCATATATATATGCGTTTTTTTTATTATTTGTGTTTGTGGGTATCTTAAACACCTATTTTGATTTTATGGGACTTTTAAAGTTGAAGTAAAATACTTTTAGTTTGAAATACATGCTACTGTGGCTAACTCAGCTACCATTTTGGCTAACTCAGTTGGTTTATTTACATTGCAATACGTCTAGCTATCTAGTCTCGGTGATTGTTACCGGTGACGAATATATCTTAATTCTGAGTGTAAGATATATATTAGCTATATAGTTGTCCTTTACTGGTTTTATTAAACCAGATTTTCTCGTTTTTCTCGGATTCCTGGCCCTGGCTTGAATTAGCCGGGACCGGGGAGGCGCACGGAAATAGCCAGTTAGCTACAAAGCTGGTCGGTGTTATAGGTTTCTCTATTCAGTTTATTTAAAATAATAAATAAAAAAAAACACACAAGAGTGCGATTTAGGGTGTCAGCTATGGCGGTTGTAAACGAAGGAGCGCTTAAAAAGATGCTTAAGGTAAGAAACTTTAGCTGGCTATTGTTTACAGTGTAGTAGCTGTGCGTGAAGAATATTAAGGTTAAGCTGAATAAAACTATTAACGTCCGTGTGGGTTCACTTTAATTAGATAAATAATTGTAGTAACCCTGTTCAGTTAAACTTTATAATGATTCACTGAACTGTATAATCATTAAGCTGGAGTAATTAATTCAAGTAATTAACGTGGCATTCCAGTGCATAGTCTGGGTTCAGTTCATTTTCTTTATATATAATGTGTAAGTTGGATATTCAGTCTTTTTGTTTCCATAATATCAAAGCCAAAATGTAAAAATATAAATCGTATTTTGATACATGAAACATATTTTCAGAGTATATATATATGTCATGAGTTTTGCTGAGGTTTTGTTAACAGCATGCCCTCAACTCCATGTTGAGGCATGTTACACAAACCCTTATACACTGCAGCGCTGCTGAATTCTCGATTCTGATTGGTCAGGAGTAGAAGTTTCAGCAGCTCTGACATTAGTGCCAGCTCTATGACCAGTCATAGGTTTACACCGATCAGGCATGATATGAGCACTGACGGGTGAAGTGAATAACACTGATTATCTCCTCATCATGGCACCTGTTAGTGGGTGGTGTATATTAGCAGCAAGTGAACATTTTGTCCTCAAAGTTAATGTGTTAGAAGCAGGAAAAAGGGGTAAGTGTAATGGGTAACCTTTCAAGAAACGGTATTCCCTGATGGCTGTGGCCTCTTTCAGCAGGATAATGCACTGTGGCCACAAAGCAGAAATGGTTAAAGAATGGTTTGATGAGCACAACAACGAATTTGAGGTGTTGACATGGCCTCCAAATTCCCCAGATCTCAATCTAATCAAGCATCTATGGGATGTGCTGGACAAACAAGTCCAATCCATGGAGGCCCCACCTTGCAACTTACAATACTTAAAGGATCTGCTGCTAACATCTTGGTGCCAAATACCACAGCACACCTTCAGGGATCTAGTGGAGTTCATGCCTTCACGGGCCAGGGCCGTTTTGGCAGAAAAGGGGGGACCACCACAATAGGTTCTGATTGGTCAGGAGGAGCAGATTCAGTTTCTATAAGAACAGCTCTGACCGTAGTGCCAGTCATAGGTTTATGTCTTCCTTATAATAGATTATTATTATTATTATTATTATTATTATTATTATTATTATTATTATTGTAGTAACAACTCCTACAGGGACTTGCATGGAGGCCGCTCAACAAATCCATGTGTGTAACTGTTGATAAGGTGAAATTTTGTGTGAGGAAGTGTTTATGTAGCATTTTTGGAAGGAGACTATGTTTTCAAACACAGGAAAGGGTTAAGGATGGAGGGCTTTGGGGTTACTGGGTTTGCCTGCTTTTCTTTAGGAGAAAGAAGAAATAGGTTGGTAATGAAATGACTGTTTATAGCTGCTATATGAACTAACTGGTTTTACAGATGTACCACATCATGAAATGTAACTATAAATGGATAAAAAGTATATTAATTGAATACATTGCAAATTGCTGCTGTATAAAAGAAATAAATTGTATTATTGGAACATAAATGAAGTCATTTTAATAACTTTAAAAAAAAAAAATTGTCACCAACTATAGGGATAAAATAGTAACTTTAAACTTTATAATATTTTTCTATGTTTCTATATTTCTGTAAAGCTGCTTTGAGAAAATGTCCATTGTTAAAAACGCTATACAAATAAATTGAATTGAACTATTGCTGTATTTGATGAGGGTAAATAATAAATAATACACACATTTGATTTTAACATCATGCTGATACTCACAATAAGAGAAAAGTGATTCATGCTGTTAGTGTATCTCGGCACCGCATCAGGCTTCTCAGTCTAATTAATGTGATTTATCTTTAAGCCAGTTTATCTATTCTCTTTATTTTTGTCTTTCATCCAGCAATACAAATATCGTGACCTGACAGTTCGTGAGCTCACAAATGTTATTCAGCAATACAAAGACCTTAAGCCTCTGATGGATGCTTATGGTAAGTGTAGATCCTTGTGTCTAATGTTTTTAACCAGTGGTTATAGCAATGATGTTCTGAACTTCCTGCACAATGTTTTTTAGTTTTGCATCGAGATGGTTTTGCACCTGCTCCGTAATTAAGCAACATTTATGAGAAACATACGATTTTGTAAACTAGGAAGTGAGTCTGTATTTACAAGTTATATTATCAAATGCTTTTGGTACTGCCATAACTTTGGAGTGGGAAACTGAACTCTGATTTGTCAATACCACAGCACACTGTCACCGAATATTTTCCAATAACATCATGCTTCAGAATTTTATTCCTTAATTAACCTCCATAGTGCCAGGGTAAGACTGAAGAATTAATTGTTTTTGTCAAATGTTATGACTTTTTGTTCCTTCTATTAATTTTTCCCCATAGTTTTCAATGATGGATCAACAAGGGAACTAATGAGTTTAACTGGGACAGTGCCAGTGAGCTACAGAGGTATAAACTCTGCTCTCTACTCTGACAAGCTCACTTTCCCTAACATGTACATATTTTCACTTCATTCACATTTGAAACAAACATCTTTCTCTCTCTCTCTCTCTCTCTCTCTCTCTCTCTCTCTCTCTCTCTCTCTCTCTCTCTTTCTCTTTCTCTGTCTCCCTCTCTCTCTCTCTTTCTCTGTCTCCCTCTCTCTTTCTCCACCCGTCTCTTTCTGTCTCCCTCTCTCTCTCCCTCTCTGCCCCCCCCCCCCCAACCTTAGGGAACGTATACAATATTCCTGTGTGTCTGTGGCTGTTGGACACATACCCCTACAACCCGCCCATTTGTTTTGTAAAACCAACGAGTGCAATGATGATCAAGACTGGAAAACACATTGATGCTAATGGCAAGATATACTTGCCTTATCTGCATGAATGGAAGCATGTAAGACATCCCCTCTGCACAATCACTGACATCTGATGATGAGTTTATTAACCATTCTGCTTAATGCAGAGCTGATTTAACTCTACAGATAGGTAGCTCTTAGTTTTAGTAAGATTTAACTGTTTATGATGATTTTTTTTTGTTTATTTTGAACTATCTAAAAATTAGCCATTTCAAGGGTTTATAAGGTTCAAATTCCATATTGATCTCCTGACGTAATTCTGTAATTTATGTAAGGCTTTTACAGTAAGCATACTGAGATATTTGCTAAACTTTAGCCTGTATTTTTGTGTGTGTGTTTTGTGTTGACTCCTCCAGCCTCAGTCTGACCTGTATGGTCTAATCCAAGTAATGATTGTTGTTTTCGGAGAAGAGCCTCCAGTGTTTTCTCGGCCTACGACCCAGCCCGCCTACCAGGCATTCCAGGCCACAGGACCCCCAAATCGTAAGATGCATCAATAAAAAAAATATGCACACTCTGATACATGTGTCTGATCAGATTTGAAGAAACTTTTTAAAAAGTGGGAAAAAAGGGGGAAATAGTGATTGATTTAGGCAGCTGTAACACCTAGAAACATGCTGTGTATAACAGTGCTGTTAATTTTATATATATATATATATATATATATATATATTATATATATATATATATATATATATATATATATATATATAGTCAAGCCCAAAATTATTCATACCCCTGGCAAATTCTGACTTAAAGTTACTTTTATTCAACCAGCAAGTTTTTTTTTTTGACCGGAAATGACACAGGCATCTCCCAAAAGATAATAAGACGATGTACAAGAGGCATCATTGTGGAAAAAAATATTTCTCATCTTTTATTTACATTTGAACAAAAAGTGGCATGTCCAAAATTATTCATACCCTTTGCAAACTGTCACAGTCTATGGGAAAATCCAAAGTTCTATACCATTCCAAATAGTCCAAGCTGTTCTAAAGCATCATAATTACCCTGATTCATTGGGAACAGCTGTTTTAATCAACTCAACAGGTGAAAAATAGAAGCTCTCTGCTGTTGGTTTGTGGACAGTCATGGCTAAGACAAAGGAGCTCACTGAGGACCTGCGGCTGCGCATTGTGGCTGCTCACAAGTCAGGAAAGGGCTAAGACCATATCTAAATGTTTTTAAGTTCCAGTGGCTACAGTGCAAAGTATTATTAAAAAATACAAGACGTTCCGCACTGTGAAAAATCTCAGAGGACGTGGTCGGAAGCCAAGGGACACCTGTGCTGGCCAGGAGGATAGTGAGAGAGGTAAAAAAGAATCCAAGGATCACCACCAAACCAAGGCCATCCTGATGAATCTGGGCTCTGCTGGTGGAAACATCTCAAGGCAGACAGTCCAACGGACACTGCACACCGCTGGATTCCATGGAAGCAGACCAAGGAGGACACCACTTCTCCAGATAAGGCACACAAAAGCCCACTTGGCCTTTGCAAATGCTCATCTGGACAAAGAAGAAGACTTCTGGTCTTCTGTTTTATGGTCAGATGAAACAAAAATTGAATTGTTTGGCCACAATGATGTAGCCTTCATTTGGTGTAAAAAAGGAGAAGCCTTCAACCCTAAGAACACCATCCCCACTGTCAAACATGGTGGTGGGAACCTAATGTTTTGGGGGTGTTTTTCAGCCGGTGGACCAGGGAACCTAATCACAGTAAACGGCACCATGAAAAAGGAGCAATACATCAAAATTCTCAACAACATCAGGCAGTCTGCAGAGAAACTTGGCCTTGGGCACCAGTGGACATTTCAGCATGACAACGACCCAAAACACACAGCAAAAGTGGTGAAGAAATGGTTAGCAGACAAAAATATTAACGTTTTGCAGTGGCCCATCCAGAGTCCTGACTTAAATCCAATTGAGAATCTGTGGAGGGAGCTAAAGATCAGGGTGATGGCAAGGAGACCCTCCAACCTGAAAGAGTTGGAGCTCATCGCTAAAGATGAATGGGCAAAAATACCAGTGGAGACATGCAAAAAGCTGGTCAGCAATTATAGGAAGCGTTTGATTGCTGTAATAGCCAATAAAGGCTTTTCTATTGATTATTGAGAAGGGTATGAATAATTTTGGACATGCCACTTTTTGTTCAAATGTAAATAAATGATGAGTAATAATTTTTTCCACAATGATGCCTCTTGTACATCGTCTTATTATCTTCTGGGAGAAGCCTGTGTCATTTCTAATCAAGAAAAAACTTGCTGGTTGAATAAAAGTAACTTTAAGTCAGAATTTGCCAGGGGTATGAATAATTTCGGGCTTGACTGTGTATATGTGTGTGTATGTGGCTATTCTTTGAGGAAGTTTTGTTTTAAACCTACCACAAATCTGAGTTTCTTACCAGGGTTTTGTGGAATGTATGAGAATATGTAATGTGTAATACCAATCTAAGACAACAGGTGTCTCTTTACACCACCAGTGATGTGCTTGCTATACAATTTCCCTCTCCTCCTCTCCTTTCCAGAGTCATACATGCCCGGCATGCCTGCTGTATCAGCCTTCGGGCCAAACCCAAATCCATGGTAATGCACCTGAATAACCACCATATAAATGTAAAACATCAAGAAATTTATTTGATTACATACCAAATCATAATGTTGAGGGGAAAAACTGCAGTGTATATCTGTTTAGTTGTGTCATGTGTGTATCTTCCTGTGCTGTAGTGGATACCCCGGATATTCTTACCCTGGAGGGAGTGCATATCCTGCCACAGGGGGTCCTGCACACTACCAGTCCCAGCCACCAGTCACCACTGTGGGTGAGTTAAGATGTCCTGTGGGATTTGGGGATTTGTAGTACATACAAATTTGTAAATACAGTTACATTTGAATCTAAAGTAGGAGCCGTGTATGGACCAATGGACAGAACTATTGTGTATATATACATGATAGAGTTTTCTATTTGTCCTTGTAAACCATAAATATGAATGCAGACCAAGACAGCTGGTGACCTCATTCTGTACACAGTGACAGGAGGCCATGCAGTCACCATACTTTCAGATGAATGGTTGCTTATAAAGAGAATGTTAACATGTACTCCCCACCCCTCTCCCCACAACCAAAAATTTAAATGCCGAGAAACAAGACCGAGTGAGTGCATAAAGCCTGAACATGTACGGTGTCGCATTATTCATTAGTTCTGTAAGCTGGTTTTGATCGCCTTGTCCTCTTAGAAATATTTCATCATATGATGAACTTTGCATTAACTTGCAGTGATCTTTCCCTCTATCAAGATTGGAGTTGTCTCTTCTAGGATGAAACCACCCCCATTCACAGAGCATGAGCAGTTAATAAGTGGATTATTATGTATAAAAAATGTGTAAATCTTAAGCTATGGCCTTTACAGTTACCAGGTTTCAATTCAGTTGAAGTTCAGTGAGTGATGTTAGATAGCTCTTTAACACCATCATCAGAATACCAACTGATGGAACATCTCTCATTATTCCTCTATCTAGTAGTATTCAAAAGACAGGTAGAATCTGTGCTAAGATGTTCTGTTTCTTGTAGTGGTGCCACACATTGCTGTTACATTTTATGCTGTTTTTTCACTTGTACATGTATTTACACATGGACAAATCAATGAGGATTCATTTACAAAGCTTCTCATCATTTCCTCTCTGGGAATCTGTTTACTTAATTGCATCACATTAACTAAACTATGCAACTGAGCATTTTCATGATTTAGTAGGAGACCATAATTCCCCTGTAAGTCCTAAATTTTTTTTTCTATTCTTTTATTTCCATTCGTTAAAGTTAGTTAATTTTACACAGCTGTACATGCAGTTTACAGTAAGACAAGGCCACGATATTTTTAGTAGTCACTGCACAAAATTACATTCATGCCATTGACCTTTACCTGAACTCTGACCTTCTGTTCATGTCTGTACCTACGTATTGTGACCTCGCTGGAGCGCTCAGAAAGGTTGTGTCTGTAACTAGATTCGGCAGAAGGAAAGGTCAAAGTTCTGGGTGGCTGTAGTTTGAAAGGGCCAGCATGTAGCCTCCTGCCCACAGAGGCTCTATATTTAGAGAGCATGGAGAGACTTGAGCACAGGATAATGTTCCATGAAGAACTTCCCAATGTGGCACTGATCTTACAAGTGACATTCACACCATGCTGACCAAAGGCATACAACTCTGCGTTATAGCTGAGTGCAACTTATAATCTAGTGGCATTAATCAACAGTGTGCGTGAGCAGGATTCGAATTATAACTATTCTTTAAAAGATTTACAGTGGGAGAGAAGTCATGCACCCAAGTCAGGTGATCAAATGTGATCGAATGCATATTGTGTACCAGACAGCTATTAACCTGAACTTAATCCTCAACTCTTTAGTCCTTCAGTAACCTTCCATCTCTAACCTTCAGTGTGATTTTAGTGACTTAATTTTGTATAGTATTAAAACATTTTGGGACATGCGGTTATAGGATAAATTGCTGGGATTCGAACTCGCAACCATCTGATCATTAGCCCAGTGCCTTAACCACTGTGTTCTAGAAAATTAAACACCTCCTTCTGGTCAATCAGATTGGAGAATTCAACAATGCCATGGTACAATTTTGTGATATCTCAACACAAACAGTGGAACCAGATTTTTGGCACTGACTTTTTCCTCTCCTTTCTTCTCCAGGTCCGAGTCGAGATGCCACCATTGGGGAGGACACTATCCGTGCCTCTCTCATCTCGGCAGTGAGTGATAAACTGCGCTGGAGGATGAAGGAGGAAATGGACCGGGCTCAAGCGGAGCTGGATGCTCTTAAGCGTACCGAAGAGGATCTGAAGAAGGGCCATCAGAAGCTGGAGGAGATGGTGTCCAGGCTTGACCAGGAAGTGGTGAGAGCTCCGTTGAATAGCTGCTAGAGTCTTGTCAAAATCTTATGCCTTTTGTGTATTTTATGATTGCACCATTTAAAAAAAATAAAGTCTAGCTTGATCTTGAAAACTGTAGACTGCTTCTATCTTTTTGTAACCAGGAGGTGCAGCTAATGCTAAAGTAGTGTGTCTCACTCAAGTGTATATAGTACATTTTATGCATACTATTTACAAAAAAACATTTTTCTCCTGTTACAAAGCTGTGGGATTTAGCCAATAATAGTAATAATAATTTAAAAAAAAACTACCTGTTATTTTCAGTGTACAAAAGTTCACCTGAGTATTTTTTTTCTACCATAAATTTCTACCTTTTTCACAAACTGTCCTGACTTTATTGTGAAGGAACCGTGTTTTTCTTCCATATGTATAGATATTTACTTAATTTCCACTAACTTCTTTTCTTCTGTGCGTTTCCAGGCTGAGGTGGACAGGAATATTGAGCTCTTAAAGAAGAAAGATGAAGAACTGACTGAAGCTCTTGAGAAAATGGAGAATCAGTCAGAGAACAACGATATCGATGACGTAATCGTTCCCACAGCACCGCTCTACAAGCAGATCCTGAACCTGTACGCAGAGGAGAACGCCATTGAAGACACCATCTTCTACCTCGGAGAGGCTCTGCGCAGAGGTGTCATTGATCTGGAGGTCTTTCTCAAGGTTGGCTCATGTTTCTCACTTCAGTCATCCCTTACTATTGATTGTTTTTTCTACATATTTATCTAGGCTTTCTGGGAGTAGGATTGAACACTCTGTGTGTGTGTGTGTGTGTGTGTGTGTGTGTGTGTGTGTGTGTGTGTGTGTCTCCTCCAGCATGTCCGCCTGCTCTCTAGGAAACAGTTTCAGCTGCGAGCGCTTATGCAAAAGGCTCGGAAGACTGCTGGACTCAGTGACCTCTACTAACCCAACTGCCATCTGAACTCCATTTCTTTCTGTCTGTATCCTGTTTGTGTAACTCTTACCCCAATTTACAATACAAGAGACACTGGAGAATCTGTTGAATTCAACCATGCTGTTGAATTTTGAAATTTGATTGGTCAGTAGGTGTTGATCAGTTTTCTGCAACAGCAGTTAGGACAGTGGTGCTAGCAACAAGGCAAATCCCAGGTTTATATTAATGCACTGCTTCTAAGGTTATCATTTCTATAGCAACAGCACGTTCACGGAAAGCACCATATAATCTAAAGCTAATAATAAACAGATTAAAAGCAGTGTTGTTAGTTAACAGTGAAACATAATTATTGATGCAATGCAGGTTTCTGTAAAGAGACGTTATTTAATATTTATGGAAAGAGTCACAGGCGTCAGGGTTAGAATCTTCAAGATCCGAGGACATTTCCGTTTCTCTGTAAGCATGACAGACTGCATTTTTGCCTTATTAACTTCGAGAGATAGTGAGGCACAGACTGTTCATAGTTACTATAAGGTAAGTTTCAACGTGAGCTTGGTACGTTAACATTAAATGGAACTGCATAGAGATATAAAATGATTTTAATTAATAATGTAATTGATGGCAGGTTGCTGTGGAATAAGAAGAATAAAACTTTGTGACATGCTTTTAGAGGAAAATAATCCACTAGCTTCGTGTCAGGCTACATCACACCCTGTAATTGCAGTAATATTTTCCTAATAGCACAACCCACACATGGACACAATGCCTGTTTAACAGAATGGAGGCAAGATTGGGGGGTTTCTTTTTCTGCAAGAAGAAAAAAAAAAATCTAAAGTTGTCTATCACTATGTTATGGCTTCCTTTTTATCTTTGGTTCTCTTCTGCCTTTTTGGTACTGATATTGTTTTGAAGCTTTAGCTTTCAATAGGTCCTCTATCATTTTAATAGCAAAAATCTGATGGCTCAGATGTTTTTCTTCACCATTCTGTGGTCAGTCCAACATGTAGCCCAGTCATTTGCTGCTGCTATCGTCTACACTTCTTTTATTTGATATTTTCTGAGCCAAACATCACCTTTCAGGAAGGACAGTGTTGCAATGTTTAAATTGTTTTACTTCTGTGCTTTCTGACCACATCCTGCTGTGTACTGGTTCAGTCTCAGTGGTACAACTATCACTCGTGTAGCTGTGTAAAAACGAAACAAACATTTCAAATGTTAAAAATAATACCCTTTACTGTCTAATTTGTGATTCTGTGACATTATATGTGTTTGAGTGAGTGAGCCTGTATGTAACGTGTGAACAAATTAGCTTTGGAATGAGAGCTAATTTTGTATTCCTTCAAATAGGTTCCAAAGGAATTAATAAAGAAATGTTAACATAGTTTAAAAAAACAATAGACCTGTTTATTTCTGTGTATTTTGTTTGGTAACTAGATTTTCCTTAATAGGAAGGGGTCTTTATTATAGAGATCACCCATTTGTCTTTCCTTTTTGTTGTTGGGTCTGTAGTCTTTAATATTAACAGCTCAATAAAAAAGATAATTTGGAGTGTGGTGGTGTAGTAGGTTTATTTTTGGTGTAATATCTTTCACCAACACTGATTTGTTTTGAATAATAAATAGAATGGAGGTCTTTGATTCATGATTTTTGTCTCTATGGACACACAAAAGCAGGAAGGTCAAACCTAGGTGCTAAAAAGGAAATGTGCATTTCCCCTTCCAAGTCTATGAGTACACACTAAGACTCAGTCACTCAGAAAAAAGCATAATTTTTTTTCAGTTACACTGCATTTTATTTGGGAGTGAAAGGAGTTAACAGTGAGATGATAAGATGTTTTACAGCTAAGTGTCACTTTTAGCCACATTTAAGTATGATGCCACTAGGAGCACATTTCAGCTCACAGGAATAAATATACAAAAATAATCTTTACAGGTGAGAGATCATGCACATATCACAAGTGTGAATGTTGCACAAACAAACCCCATTTTAAATATATTTGAACTTTATGGATATCCTGCCAGAAGTTAACAAGCCACATTCAATTAGGTCTGTGGTATTTGTTCTAATGTTAGTTTACCACTGGTACCATAATCTTATAAACTCATTTGTACTTTGAGTTCAACAAATATGTGCAATTGTGTACAACTCAATTGTTTTTAGTTATAAAAGTGCATGCCTTAATATAGGACCTGGCATTTTTTCACTTTAACATTCAATGCAGCTTTGGTTTCACAAAAAGTGGTTCTTGCTTACTGGCTTTATTTTTGCATTTGGAAGAAAATGGGATGGAATGCCTTTTGAGCTCAGAATGCACACATATACCAGACAGAAACCCAAACTGGCCAACCATTCTGCTGACAAATATTTCTTTTGAAGTTCATACCATCAGGAGTGCAAAGGACAACGTGAAGCATGAACACTCATGCAGACAAACACTTACTTTCACAAAAGACCATAATAGATTACTCGTTAGATCCGAGACTACATAAATAATCCTCCTCTAAAGTTTATAAGTGAGGAGTGTTACGGTCTATGGATCTGAGGTCTGATCAGAGATATCCGATCAAGACTGAAGGGGTGAGGACAGGGGAAAAGTGTTAAACGTGTTGGGGCATTAATTCTGATAGGGGCTACGTTTAAGGAGAGGTGACAATTCATAAGGTCAGCTCCTTCTGCACACCCCACAGAGTTTCAGCACTCTTCATCAGCTGCTTCTCCTCTTCCAGTTTCAGGGTCATCTTCACCACGTCAGTCAGACCGCTGCTGCCCAGGATGCAGGGGACGCTCAGGAAAACGTCATCGTTCACACCATGCATTCCCTGGAAATATAGCAAAAGGTTAATCGTCATATTAGAGCAATAGATCTTTGAGAAGGAGAAAGTGTGTAAGACCAAACAGGCAGTTCTCACCTTGACCAGGGTGGACACTGGGTGGCATTTGTGCAAGTTCTTCAGGATGCTCTCGCACAAGTCAGCTACAGACATGCCGATAGCCCAGGATGTGTAGCCCTTCAGCTTGATGACCTCATATGCACTGGCAAGGCAGACCGAAAAAAAAAGATTTATGGTCCGTCTTTAAAACATGCAAACATGCTTAAAGTGGTTTCAACTTGTCTCTTGTTAGCACGACAATTTGTTTTTGTTGGAGACAGTAAAGTGCTTTAGCAAACTGCACTGTGCAAAGTGCGGCTTTCGAATTCTGTTAAGATTATCAGATAGTTATGTAATGCATTCCTGATTCCTCACTCGATTTTATTTTTCTCTTTATTTTAAAAATTCACAAATTCAAACGATCACATTAACTCAATCACATGACATGCAAGTGATTTTTCTCCAAAAGAATCACTTAATATGACAGTCACTAATAATTCTGTGACTCATCTGCATTTAATGAGACATTCATAACATCAGCAGCAGGGAAACATGCACATGAACAATGCATGCGAAATACTGACGTGGACATAATGAACTCGAATGAGGTCAATTATTTACTCCATTATCATTTTCCCCCAAAAATGGAGGGCAAACAGAGTATAGAGAAATGAAGCACATGTTTTACAAAATTACATAAAAGAACAGTACCATGAAACTTTTCTGTTTACAGTTTTGGGTATTTGGCAGAAACATGGCATAAAAGCAGTAGAGCATTACAGACGTTTTTTTGGGGGGGGGGGACCCAAGTCACCCAACCATGCCCCATGATTTTTTTTTACTGACAATTTTTCATCTTTACACGTGAGCTCACTGGCAACCAGTTTAGTGATTTTGCAACCCAAGACAACTGTGGCAAATTTTTTAACAAACATCTGAAATGTTGCAATAATGTGTCTAAAAGTTCATCAATAATAGAATGTCAGATTGTGGTGCTGTAGCACTGCTGGAGGAAAATCAAAGGCGGCTTAATCAAACATGGCCGATGTGCCAAAACCTGGCCGAGAATCTCACCAAGAATTTATTGCAATCATCTTGTCCAGTGTGACACACAATAAACTGCTGTTATCACAGTGTAAAGCCGGTATAAAACAAGATGGTGCTTCATTCTGCAGCATGTGATGGCCTAACTTCAAGGTTCTGGTCTCAAAGTTCTTACGAAGAGCTAGTCTTAAAAGTTGACTGGAGAACTACTATAAAACCTCTCCAATTAAGCTGTCTGAATTCACTTTGGTCTTTTTGATGACATGAGTGAAGTGAAATATTCAGGAAGAACAGAGGAGCATGGTAAAATGGGGATAAAACTTGTTACAGCAGGCACTACACTGGTGGTTAAAAGCTTTATAAGCCAAAAGAGTGAAATTTCAAGCATGAATATCCAAATGTCTGAGCTTGTCTAACCTCACCGCTGTTACAATATTCCAACGGTTCATGTAATAGTAGTTCCCATCATGCAGAAGTACATCACCTTCATTTCTGCACCCTAATTCTCCTGCTAGATACTGCTATATTTATGGCATTTGGGTCAACTGAAGGGCATTTCACAGAGGATGTACTTCTCACCTGTCAACCACCATTTTGTGGACGTTCTTCCAATCTTCCTTGTCCTTCTCCGTACCCATGTCTGGGTTGAGACCCTGCAAGGAAACACCAGCTACATTCACACCACTCCATACAGGTACTGCAAGAGATGCAAAAAAGACAATAAAACAATATATTTAGAGATGGCTGATGTAAATAGCTTAGAAAAGCTAGCTTTAGCTATGGTTTAGCTTTTAGCCATAAACATCAATTTAAGGGGTTGTTTTCTGGAATACATAGCAGATTTGCTTTTAAACACAGATCTTAAGGAGGATTTTTCCCCTACTTTTTTGGAAGCGAATGCAACATGACCATCAATGCACTTAGAAAATTACACAAAATGGCATGGAGAATCAAGACTTTCTTTCCAGCCAGTCATTAACAGTTCATCTGCATTTGGGATGACTTTTTAGCTAACATAGATAACAGGTCATCAGCATTACTCATTCTTACCCCCAAAATAAAGAACAAACTAAAAAAACAGAAATAATAAGCCCACAAAATGACAGAACAGAACAAAAGCAAGAGGTTGAAAACTTGCTGTGTATTTATGTAGATGTTTGTTATTTAGACAAAACCAGTAGGACAGTACAGACATGTAATACTGAAATAAAGTCATGAATACAGTGAAAAAAGGTATAAAGCCTCACCGCTGGAGTCTCCATGCTCGCCGATCACCCAGCCGTGGCAGCTGGATGGGTGCAGACCCAGTTTCTCACCCATCAGGAAGCGGAACCGAGCAGAGTCCAGATTGGTGCCGCTACCAATCACACGGTTCCTGGGAAGGCCACTCAGCTTCCATGCCACATAAGTCAGGATATCAACTTAAAAAAAAAAATTTTAAAAAAAAAAATCCAGTGAGGTTAAAGAGTTTTTAAATAAACACAATGTTAGAAATATATTCAAGGATCACAGGCTCAAAATACAAATCATAGCTCATAATATAAATTTCTCTTAGCATATGGTAAGAGATCTGCTGTCAGTTGGGAGAGGAATAGGAGCGGTGCTGGAAAACCAGTGCTAACCTGGGTTGGACACCACCAGGATGATACAGTTAGGGCTGTACTTTACAATGTTGGGAATGATGAATTTAAAGATGTTGACGTTCCTCTGCACCAGGTTCAGCCTGCTCTCTCCCTCCTGCTGGCGAGCACCAGCAGTCACCACCACAACCTTAGAGTTAGCAGTCACGCTGTAGTCTGGAATAAACACAAACAATTCTTTACTCTATTTGGCCAGGCACATTTTATAGCACTCATTTAATTTAACTTCACATTAATTCAGTGGTTCAATGTAAATCCTCTCACCTTTGTCAGCCACAATTTTATGAGTCTTGAGGAAAAGACTGCCATGCTGCAAGTCCATAGCCTCTCCCTTCAGCTTATCCTCCATCACATCAACCAGAGCCAGCTCATCAGTGAGATCCTGTATGAAATGATGGCACATGCTTCAAGCCTTCAGTAAAGCCCAGGCACTCAGTACAGCCCAGGCATGTGTCCAGGTTCTGCATTATCCCGGTCTCATTTAGACGTTTTTTACAGAATTCAAACTATGCTAACCTACATCAGAACATACTTGATGTCCAATGGCTGAAGAATGAATCAGTTAACAGAAAATTTGAGAATGACGCATACTGTCATGAGAATCATTGATGCACTTATGCAGGAGCTCTTATCTAAACTATCTGGCCTACTGTTATCTAGAAGATATACGCTAACCAAAGGCTGTTAAGGTTGGGCTGAAAAGTCACTACAGTGCTTTCACGTGAACAAGAGATGACCAACAGATGCACACCAGAAGAGCAGGACAGTTTATTGATTTATGTCTAACTGCTACATACAGTTAAACATAACAGGAATGCTTGGTGGAGAGCATGGCTTAATGCCAACATTTTTCTGCTCCCATAACTGTTCACAAAGCCAGGATGTCTCTGAACCATCTGTCACACTCGATTCATTTACACAGGCTTCAAAATGACCATGACCAAATTCCACTCATCTACTCAGTTGTAGCATATGAGCATAACTCAGAAACACATTTTAAAATATTAGCTCCTTAAATCCTTACGTTAAGTAACTTATCTTCTTTTAACTTAATTTATTGTTCATTGCAGAAGTTCTTTTTATACTTCTACTTCATAATGAAGAACCAACATGGGATTAGACTTTTACATATAGACAATCACTCATCCTCAGTTACTATTTTATTCTGGTTGGAATCCAGAAGTCTGTCTGGTGGATCCAGAAACACCAAGTGTGAGGCAGGGAAACACCCTAGATGGGATACCAGTCCATCACAGGCACCATGCACACACATACAGGAAGAATTTAGAATCTAATTCATTGCCTGGCCTGTTTTTGGGAGGTGGGAGAAGACAAGAGAACCCTGAGGAAATCCATACTGACACAGGGAGAACATGGGAAACTCTACACATAATAGCCAAACCGTCTTTAAGATTCAAATAGCTAAATGACTGAAGTGATGCGTCAGTATAAGAAAAATATATTAAAAATTAATTGTATTTCATTAGCTTCCAGTTACCTTTGAATCCACTGGATCCTAAACCAAATTAATAAATCTACAACATGATTAATTTTATATGCTTGTAAAGATTTACAAGCTGATTTCAAAACAATAACTGGAAAACTGGAATAATTGAATGAATTGTTTTGTAGATAAACCAATCTTATCTGGTGTGGGTGCAGGTTTTCATTGTAACCAAGCAGAAGACAAACAGCCAAGATTAACAGTTTTAATTAAACCGTTGGAATGAGGTGTAGCGCCTACTTGATTGGAATGAAAATGCACCCACACTTGCCCTTTGTGAATAAGATTGGACTCCCATGATCTGGGCACTTTTTTCCAGAGGTCACTGGGAATTAAAAACTTTGACACTAGTCAATATTGTTACATCTGCTTTTGACATACATTATATTCATAGCTCTAAGCATAGTAACGATGTCTCTCTCACCTTGAGCAGGATGCTGACGGCAGCGGCCATGCCCACCATACCAACACCAACTACGGTCACCTTGTTGGTGCAGCCCACTGACTGCTCAGTGCTCACATGGGCAATCAGCTTCTCCTTAGTGGATGCCATTTTCTGTAAAATGACAGCTCATTTAGAACGATTTGTAGTTTGTCATTTAATATAGATACACAGATCACTGTACAAATGATATTTTAGTCATTGTTCAATATATTACTTTAGCTAGGATCAGTTTAAATGTCACATATCCCTTCACACGCACAAAAAGGGGGTCTCATAATGGCAATTCTTTCCAGCACAAGCAAATCTTGTATCTAGCTCTGGCTGTGCCTTTGTTGGCATTACTGGATGTCCTATTTTTACTTGCTTCTTATGAGGAGTCACTAGAGAAGGTTAAGCACAGGGGATTGACATTCCAGCAGTCCTTACAGCATTGAACAGAGGGAGGCACATAGATAATTGGGTTTTGAAGGATAAATACTTAATCATTCCCCTGGAACAAAGCCACTTAAGCATGTTCAAGTATGACAAAGCATGTAAAACATGTGGCAAGAGTTAGGGCTCTAGATTGCTGATCAGAAGTTTGTTAAAATTCTGGTACTGGCAAGCTGTTACTTTGAATGAAAGAAATAAATGCAATGAATAGATGCAAACAAACCTGGGATTTGCATGCTACCATAACATTTTCTTTTCCTAAAAGCCAAGATCCCCACTGTGTTAGTCTCAACACAGACTCCTTAACTGTGTTAGGGATGGATTACCAACCCAGCAACACCGATAATATGACCAGGAACTCAACAAGCATAATTCACAAGTGAATGATTAAGCCATTACACAGCCACAGACAAAACATAAATCGTCCATTCATTTTCTGTAGCACTTATCCAAGAAGGCTTGGGGCCCATCCCAAGGGATTCTGGGCACAAGGAGGAGAACACCCTGAACATGGTGCCAACCCAACCTAGCTAATCAGCCTATAACACATGCCTTTGGACTGAGGTAGAAAACCAGAGTACCTGGTAGAAACCTGTGAAGCATGTGCAAACTCTGCACACAATGAAAATTTGAGACTTAAACCCCTAACCCTGGACGTGCCTGATAGACATGACTAATCACTAGTCTGCTGTGCCTCCCACACAGGAAACCTGAGCCAAAAAAGATAGGAGAATCTCAAATTAACTTGACAATGTTATAGCTGTATGGGTCTGTATTTAGAACCAGCCTAACCAGTCATTTAGATCCTAACTAGAGCGTGATGTGGCTATATGGAGGTACACATGCAGATGGAAAAAAACAGAAACCAGTAAACCCACACTAAGTGTCACAGAAGACAAGACTCAACGTGCAGTCGCTACGAGTCACTGAGTCCTGGACACTGGCAATTTAATGGAGCAGTTTGTGAGGGATTACTTAAACATCGTAATACACTAATTCATGTGTTTTAGGGAAAGAATCTGGGTTTCATGCATTGCTTTGTATAGAGTGGACAGCTCAGGTTCTTGTCCAACTTTACTAACCCATCCCTGCTCAATCAGCATATTGGAAATTCCCATTTAAAAAGCAAACAAAGCACAATGAGCGTGGATATATAATTACATAAGCAATAAATTTTACACCACAGACTTATTACTGCTTATCTTCCTCTGTAATAAAATCAGCCTACGCTATAGTCATAGTGAAGGAGGGGCGGGGCTTGAGTAATACTCATGACATCCGGACACATTAGAGCAGAACCGCTTCTTTCGTATTGTGTCGCTAAACAAAACATTTTCTTAACACATTACGAGTAATAAGTCTGATGAGGAGATGAATACAAGCTTTAATGACGTGCACTGAATAATCAAGCAGAAATGACTACATAGACCAAGATTCATTGCTTGAAGGAACCTGTAGGAAGCTGCAGATGTCCATCAGTACAGCTGAACTCGGCACGTAGGCTTATGCTTCACAGCGTAGACAAGGCTAGCACCATTAATACTGTCGTTACACGGTCAGTAGGTTTGGGAGACAAACCGGACATTAGGAGGGTTCATACTGCGGATATAGGTTTATAAAAGACAATATGCTGTTGCTCGCCATTTTTAGTTGGAATCAATCAACAGGTTATATTCATACAATAACTGATCAGGTCTCCGCAAATTCTCACTGTGTAACACTACAGATGGAGACCGGATATTGCGAATAATAACTGATAAGGCTTTGACTAAAGTGTTGCTTTTATTAGACTACTCCTTCTTCCGCACACTTGTCTTCATCTACCATTTTCCTGTCCAAAAATGGAAATGCCCAGGAATATAGGCCCTTGTTTATTTTGATAGACAACGATTCAATTTTTTAAAAGCACAATAATCATTTTAAGCACCGCATCATTATAGGCAACAGGGGGCGTGGCTAACATCGTGCACAAATTACCTTATAAACAATTGACGTATTTAATCGAATCTAACCTTTTATGATTGAGAAAGGTGAAAGTTGTACATATTAAAGAAAAACAAAAACAAATCAATACACGTTGAGTGATCTACATGTACCCTGTCCATAAAAATACCATTACAACTCGACATCTCTTAATGTCGTACATTTGAAATAAGGTTTCATGACAACAATTCGACATATCCACCAACTATTGATTTATTTATTTATTTATTTTTAACCTACCTGTAGGATGTATTTAGGTTAGAGCTGATCCGGCGTGGTACTACGAGCAGAGCTAATCCGCAGCAGCACGGCGCTGAAGGGGGCGGGACTTTATAACCAGCTCACACGATGCATATTAATGAGCTGGGCGTGACCGCGCGCCTCGTGATAAAAGTCACGTCCTCTGTAGAAAACGTCACAGGAGTTGCGGACGTGCGGATGCGTTATTACTCACGCACGCTGCGTTAGTAACAGTCTAGCTATTACTTATAGGAAAGAATTGCTGTGCTGTGAAATGAACGCCTACAGGTTTAAAAACGCATGTTTTTGTATGAGACACCAGGAAAATGAGAGAGTCCCCTGTGTTACATCTGTCTCTTAGTTATCACCAGACAGAGCTGCTGGCATTCACAAAATACTCACAGACTTACATGGAAGAAGCTGTGCCAGGAAGTACCTTATAAACAATATGCTTGCTCTTTTTTTTGCAATGACAAAACAAAGACAGACTTGGCATTTAGCCAAAAAACTGCTTAAAGTGCAGTGTTTCCAGCTCTGTTCTTTAGGGGAAAGCAGCTAATACACCGATCAGGCATGACATGGCCACTGACAGTGAAGTGAATAACACTGATTGTCTCCTCATCATGGCACCTGTTAGTGGGTGGGATATATTAGGCAGCAAGTGAACATCTTGTCCTCAAAGTTGATGTGTTAGAAGCAGGAAAAATGGGCAAGTGTAAGGGAGATTGACAAGGGCCAAATTGTGATGGCTAGATAACTGGATCAGAGCATCTCCAAAACTGCAGCTCTTGTGGGGTGTTCCTGGTCTGTATCTATCAAAAGTGGTCCAAGGAAGGAACAGTGGTGAACCAGTTCTCCAATGTTCTGCTGGGAAAACTTGGGTCCAGCCATCCATGTGGATGTTACTTTGACACGTACCACCTACCTAAGCATTGTTGCAGACCATGCACACCCTTTCATAGAAACGGTATTCCCTGATGGCTGTGGCCTCTTTCAGCAGGATAATGCACCATGCCACAAAGCAAAAAATGGTTCAGGATTGGTTTGATGACCACAACAACAAGTTTGAGGTATTGCGTCGACCTCCAAATTCCCCAGATCTCAATCCAATCAAGCATCTGTGGGATGTGCTGGACAAACAAGTCCGATCCATGGAGGCGCCACCTTGCAACTTACAATACTTAAAGGATCTGCTACTATCATCTTGGTGCCAGATACCACAGCACACCTTCAGGGATCTAGTAAAGTCCATATCTCAACAGTTCAGGGCTGTTTGGCAGCAAAAGGGGGACCAACACAATATTAGGCAGCTGTTCATAATGTTATGCCTGATCAGTGTATATGCTTCAAAAAAGTCACCATCATGATGTCATTAACTAATTTGCATGGTTATTGAATCAACTGGTCCCCACACTTGGCATTAACATGTGTCAGATCAGATCAGTGGACAACACTAAGTACAGGTGTAAATTGAGTTACATGTGTCCTGAAGACGCACCGTGATCAGATCACCCAAACCACATTCTGAGGTTGTCTGGAACGAATACAGCCACATCATCATTTGTAGTCTGTGTATGCTTCTTGATGTGTCATGGATAGCCATGAAGGACTAACTAATCAGCTGCGTCATTGTCCTTGCCACAGAATACGTAATCATTGTGAGACAGAACTGCAGAGCTCTCTGTCACTAGGTTAATGGGTAATGGTGAAGCTATAACGGCAGAGACAAGAGGCACTGCTTTTCATAGCTTTATTTGTTCTCATCTCTCATTCATTTATGAGATTTGTTAGCAAAACATTTGAAATAGTATGGACAAGAACATGAGATATGATTTATGGGACATGTCTGCCTGAAAATAAATACAGTGAAGACCAATTTTGTCCAGCGCTGTGGTTACCACAGAAACATTAATAATGTAAATGACTAAACTGATCCGATCATCTAGGGCACATGTTAATACCAGGTGTGAATGGAGCATTCATGATCATTTGTATAGCAAAACCTTCTACATAAGGAAGTAAGACACAAAATAAAACCAACATTTTTTCATATTTACAAAATATTTAATTTTTTCTATCCAGAACACAGACAAAAAGAAGCAACTGTAGTAAGCACTCAAGATATTAACAGAAAATGAATGGTTTGGAAAGGAATAAATAGCTTTTAATGACTTTTTTTTTTATCCAGGCACCTATAAGTGATAGGACTCGAACCCGAAGTAGGGTATCAGGATGGACTAAGTAGGTCCAGAGAGCAGAAGCGATCAGGAACACTGGAAGTTTAGGAGTAGCATTTGTAGCTCGAGTGAGTCAGAGAGCGAGAGAGACAGAGAGAGATAAAGTGAGACAAAGAGAGATTAGATTTGTCTAAATTCAGTACAACAAATTAGTAGTAAGGTGTACAGTAATAAAGCACAAAGTAGATACATATAATGACAACATATACGCTACATTGCCAAAAGTTTTGGAACACCTGCTTTTACATGCACATGAATTTAGTATGAAGTTGGCCCGCCCTTTGCAGCTATAACAGCTTCAACTCTTCTGGGAAGGCTTTCCACAAGGTTTAGGAGTGTGTTTATGGGAATTTTTGACCATTCTACTAGAAGCACATTTGTGAGGTCAGGCACTGATGTTGGACCAGAAGGTCTGGCCCGCAGTCTCCGCACTAATTCATCCCAAAGGTGTTCTATCAGGTTGAGGTCAGGATTCTGTGCAGGCCAGTCAAGTTCCTCCACACCAAGCTCACTCATCCATGTCTTTATGGACCTTGCTTTGTGCACTGGTGCGCAGTCATGATGGAACAGTGAGGGGTCATCCCCAAACTGTTCCCACAAAGTTGAGAGCATGAAATTGTCCAAAATATCTTGGTATGCTGAAGCATTATGAGTTCCTTTCACTGAAGCTAAGGGGCCACGTCCAACTCCTGAAAAACAACATCTAAATTCAATTATTTGGAGGGGTGTCCCAAAACATTTGGCTACACACACATATATATACATCATCAATATGAACAATATAAAAAAATGTGCAAAACTGCAAATGTGCAATGAAAAAACCTACTTTATGTTTCCATTTTTGTTTTAAGTGCTGAGTCTACACTCACACAAGCCTTTTGCCAGTGTTTTGAATCTACTGACCTTAATTGTCTACTGATCTGTTTTTATCATCTGTGTGCTGTTTATCGGTCTAGACTTTACTACCTCATGTAAAAGCCACGTGAATGGCAAAACCATTTCTTTCACTTCACGTCATTTATACTGACTGGCAGAGGTAAAACTACTACAGTGGCATGTCCAGGATTTTGACATGAGGTGAGAAGGGAAATCACCTGAGCGGTGTCACCACTTCGCTTTGTATAGGACAAGGCTGACATTTTTGCTGACATGGTTGCTCTGTAGTTCTCATTATTTAGTGGAGTTGATCATAATTCTTACAACCTACTATAATCAATTTAAAGTCACAAATTTAAATTATTTAAATTAATCACGTTATTAATAATCTACTCAGAGATAAGATTTGATGGCAGACTTAATATATATCACCTTCACTGTAGCCAAGCTGATAAAAAAAAAAAAACTCACACACCTTGGCATCAGTAACTCACTTTGCAACTGGATAATGGATTTTCTCACAGTCAGACCACCGTCTCTTCACTCTGAGTGTTGGTGTTCCACAGGGCTGTGTACTCAGTGCCCTTATCTACTCCCAGTACACCCATTACTGTGTATCTGCTTATGGTTCTAACACCATAATCAAGTTGCAAATGACTCCACAATGGCTGGTTTTATCAGCAATGTTGATGAAAGGTCCAGCACCTGGCAGAGTTGCCAGGACCTGGTGTACCATTAACAATCTGGTACTCAATAACAAGGAACTTATTGTAGACTTATGACAGACCAAGAGGACTCATGCACACACCTATAGTGAAATAAATAGAGAAGAGGTAGAATGTGTGACGAGCTTCAAGTTCTCTCCAGTCATCTGACCAGGATCATGAATGTCTTTTTTTTCTTGAAGAGACTGAGAAAGATTCACCAGAAACTCCACAGATACTGGTGAATTTCAATTGTTCTACCATTAAGGCCTTTCACACTGCACTTAACACCAGGTTATTATCATTCTAACCTTACCTTTTAACCCCAGGTAGAAAAATGTTTCACACTTGTAGCTAAGAATCAGGGTAAGGATTGCTTTTAGCCGTATTATTAAACACTGCTCTGTGATAGATAAATATCAGCGAGAATCAAGGAGAAGGTGAGACCGGCCATGCTGTATGGTTTAGAGACAGTGTCACTGAGGAAGAGACAGGAGTCAGAGCTAGAGGTAGCAGAGCTGAAGATGTTGAGGTTCTCTTTGGGAGTGACAAGATTGGACAGGATTAGGAACGAGTACATCAGAGGGACAGCTCATGTTGGACGTTTGGGGGACAAAGTTCGGGAGACCAGATTAAGATGTTTTGGACATGTTCAGAGGAGGAAGAGTGAGTATATTGGTAGGAGAATGTTGGACATGGAGCTGCCAGGCAGGAGGCAAAGAGGAAGGCCAAAGAGGAGGTATATGGATGGAATTAATGAGGATATGACGCTAGTGGGTGCAAGTGTTGAGGATGCAGTAGATAGGGATAGGTGGAGAGAGATGATTCGATGTGGCGACCCCTGAAGGGAAAAGCCGAAAGAAGAAGAAGATTAAATACTGCTCTGAAGTTACTGATGCTTTTACAGTGTAAACCCCACATTGCGGTTCCAAACATGTAAAGTGTGATTCGAAGTGTTAGAACGTTACGTCTAGATGCTTGGCAACAGACACCGAATCAGAAATTGAACAGCATATATATCCTTATATCAGGTGTTTTATCCAGTCACAAATATGTCACATGGTGATAGAAAACATGTCAACTGGAGTGAAGATGAGGATTAGCATTTTTTTCTCACTGATGCTAAAGAGCAAGGCAGGCCGTATTTTAAACCAGTCGCTCACTGTATTTATCCAATCATGGTTAGTGACATCACAAATATGCATATAAGAACGTTAACTCTGTGTTAAGGAATGCACAGTGTGAAACATAAGCAACATCAAGGGCCACTTTCATCACAAGCATGAACTGTTTACCCACTTCCCTAAAGGAGCCTGTACTGTCACCTCCGGCCTCAGCCAGCTTAGCAATAGCTTCCTTCCTTCAGCTGTCACCTCTCTGAACTCTGTGCTAATATGCTACCCCACCCCAAAGCATTCTTCACACACCCTCTTCCATACTTATAATGCACATTTTGCTCACCATTTGTTACTGCTGTCTATAATTTTGCACTTTACTTCTACAGCGAGTGATTTTATTTGAATTGTCATGTACTTATTTACTGCTATTTGCACTTCTGGTCAGAAGACACTGACACTGCATAATAAAGTGGAATCTGAATCTGAAATCAAGCGGGGAAGGCAAATACAATTATGCAATAGAATTGCATAATACGGGAAATAACACATTGCGTTTGCATGGTGAATGTGCTGGAGCTTCAAATCTTGCCCAATCTTATACAAGTGTGACTTTTTGCAGTTTTCTACCACTGGTTTCTTCTGTAGCCCATAGCATGCACTGGCTTACCAGCCTTCTACTAGAATATTTTACTGTTAGTATACTGTACACTGCACACTGGCTATCTGGCGCACAGATATATTTTATTGTGATAGAATTACTATTACTGTTACGGTGGGCAAGATTCCATGTAGGACCACTATGGGGCTTTCAGCAGGGGTTGTCCTGTCATGTTTGTTTTTGTTTATGTCTGCCATGTGTTCGTTCTAGCCCCGCCTTATCCTAATGTGTTCCTGCCTCTGTTCACCTGATCCCAATGTTCCCTGTGATTTCTTCCCCTATTTATAGTGGTGTCTGTGCCCTTATCATTTGCTAGTCCTCGTTTAAAGTTGCATGAGTAGTGTCGTGCGTCTGTTCAATGTTCTTCATTTAATAAACCCGTCGATGTCTATCCTCGCGTTGAGTCTGATCCATCTTGCCGGGCACTACCGGCCGTAACAGAAGGACTAGCCCAAACCGTACAGACTCAACGCGGGGCAGTTTCGCGAGGATATTTTTCCCTGCTTCGGCAGTTTCCAGCACGATTTTTTCCCCTTCCTTCTTTTTTTCCTCCGACACCCGCTCCGCGTCTGTTCCCGAGGAGGGCGTTGCTCCACCCCTGTTTCTCCGTGGAGAACGCCGCTCCCATCTCTCGTCAGCGGAGAGGATTTCCGGCACTCGCTCCGCATCTGTTCTCCTGGGGGGGCGTGGCTCCACCTCTGTTTCTCCGTGGAGGACGCCCCCATTTTATCGTCAGCGGAGGGGATTTCCGTCCTGAAACCTTTTTCTTTTTTTTTCTCTTCTTCTTCACCGGTACTCGCTCCGCCCAACATCTCGTCAGCGGAGAAGGTTACCGGCAGCACCTGGGTCCCTCCCTCCCTCCCTTTGGGGGTTTTCGGCCCAGCCGGGCTGAGGTCGTCGTTCGGCCCTGCTGCTCGTCGGTGGCGGTCGTTCGGCCCTGCTGCTCGTCGGTGGCGGTCGTTCGGCCCTGCTGCTCGTCGGTGGCGGTCGTTCGGCCCTGCTGCTCGTCGGTGGAGGTCGTTCGGCCCTGCTGCTCGTCGGTGGACGTCGCTCGGCCCTGCTGCTCGTCGGTGGACGTCGCTCGGCCCTTCTGCTCGGTTGTGGACGTCGTTCGGCTCTTCTGCTCGGCTGTGGACGTCGCTTGGGACCCTCTGGCCTTGCCGCCGTGCCCCTTGCTCCCCCCACTGGCCTCGCCTTGCTCCTCGCTCCCCCCACTTACCTCGCCGTGGTCCTCGCTCCCCTCACCTGCTATTTATATTGGTGTCTGTGCCCTTATTTGCTAGTCCTCGTTTAAAGTGGCGTGAGTAGTGTCGTGCGTCTGTTCTATGTTCTTCATTTAATAAACCCCTGTCGATGTCTATCCTCGCGTTGAGTCTGATCCATCTCGCCGGACACTACCGGCCGTAACAATTACACAGTGAGTGCTGAAGAATCTAACTTTACTGTGGATTCTGCATGAGGTCTGAGCGATCATCAGCTGGATTCATTAATCCTAGGCTGCCACCATGTTTACCCCCAGAATTCCCAGTAACTCTAGAAACCAAATAACAAGCTCTCATAGGACTGGAATGAAACTCTACTTCTGTTTCTTCATCCCCAAATGACCACAAAATCAGAACAGATCAACAAGACATCAAGACACTAGAGCTGGCGTCGTCTTCAGAGTAGCAATTAACCCAGCAGTTGAACAACCGATGTCAGGCACACAGACTCTTGTGTTTTGAATCATCAAGGCAACTGGACAGTGCAAAATGTTCTGATGTGTATCAGTGCAATACAGTTTGATCTTTTCTGTCAGAAGTACTAATAAGAAAAATCTGAACATTTAAATGATTAATTCATTTAGATTCTGATTCCCTGATACTCATTTCTAAACCACTCACAGATACACAGTATGCAATTTATGCTGTTTCCCCAAAGAAATGGTTGTCATCTATAGTCATAAAGGATGCTTACTTTCACATACTTCTAACCCCCTAACACAGGGTGTTTATTCCTTGCTCTGTCTTTGAAGGGTGGGTATTCCTGTTTAAAGTCTTTCCCATTATCTCGGATGCAGAGATACACTGTAGTGCCAAAAGTTTTGGTGGTGTTTTTCAGGGATTGGGCTTGGCGCCTTAGTTCCAGTGAAAGAAACTCTTAATGCTTCAGCACACCAAGACATTTTCATGCTCCTAACTTTGTGGGAACAGTTTGGGGATGACCGCTTCCTGTTCCAACATGACTGCACACCACTGCACAAAGCAAGGTTCATAAAGACATGGATGAGAGAGTTTGGTGTGGAGGAACTTCACAAAGTCCTGACCTCAACCCGATAGCCTCCTTTTACTGTCCACCCAAGTGTTTCCTCCTTCTTGGTTCTCCCATTAGGGCTGCAATGGATCCAGAGCTTGGGAATTTCACTAAAACAATAACCTAGAGATCAAACCAGGGATCCTGGAGCTGCGAGACAGCAATCTTACCCACTGCACCACCATGCTTTGCTATGTAGTAGTTGTAATATACTGTACAATAGAGTCCATCCTTCACTTGGTGACTGCTGGCTGTTTAGTACAGTAGTCAAGTTACATGTGGTGCTAGTTTTTTCCTGCCACAATTGAAACTGGCTGTTAAATAAAAAGGCAAAACATAATTTTGTTGTAAATGTTAGACATCTTAGTTATCAAACAAATCGTAAGCTCTTGTTAAAAACCGAAATTATTTATTTCCCCCTTTTTAACCCCGAACAGCTGTAAGCGTTATGCAGTGTGGTACGAAGCTGCCATCTAGTGGTGATACATGGGAGTGCAGCTATTATCTTTATCAATTTTCTCATTCAACCGGATAATAAAATACATTTCCCCCGTCTTTCAAACGGATTTTTACCATTTACTATATGTATTGTATAAAATAAATTTTATTAGGTCCATAAAGACATAAGGACTTGGATGAGCGAGTTTGGTGTGGAGGAACTTCACAGAGTTCTGACCTCAACCCGATAGAACACCTTCACCTCCAACATCAGTGCCTGACCTCACAAATGCACTTCTAGTGTAATGGTCGAAAATTCCCATAAACACAATTCTAAACCTTGTGGAAATCCTTCCCAGAAGAGTTGAAGCTGTTATAGCTGCAAAGGGTGGGACAACTCCATATTACATTCATGTGCATGTAAAGGCAGACGTCCCAGTTATGGAATAGCTCACAGTCTCCCCAGTGATTCCCCAGGACACAGGCGAATCAGTTTTAAGCAAATGACAAGCAAGTCCCTAAGCAGATTCACTTTAAGAGAAACTTGCTGCTCTAGAGTCAGGAGAAAAATGTTCAATTTCCGCACAGTCAATATTTCAGTATTCAGTAACTAATGCTTCGGTGTGTGATGTACTGTACTCGACGTCCAAGCTGCTGAGACAGCTGCCCCAGAAGACACTGTGGAAGCTGTGGAGACAGCGGCCTTAGAGGACACTGTGGAAGCTGTGGAGACAGCTGTCCCTGAGGTGAGAACAATGTCTCAGAAATCACAGTGGAAAGAGTTCCGGCTACACTTGAGGTCCCAAACACACTAAACAACAGATGGTGTTGAGGCACCGATTAAATCTGTGGAATCTGTGGACACACACACACACACACACACACACACACACACACAACAACAATAACAATATTCTGCATGCCTAACATTACAAGATAATGTATGATAGATTATGGTACTGATCTAGTTGTGTGATTTTGTGATGTATTTAGTATTATTAATAGTAGTAACAATAAAATACTAAATATATCCTATGTTCCCAGGATAATAATGGCGGCATGGTGGCATAGTGGTTAGCATGTTCGCCTCACGCATCCTGAGTTCGAGTCTCGCTCTCGCTCTCACCTACTGTGTGTGTGGAGTTTGCATGTTCTCCCTGTGCTTGGTGGGTTTCCTCCGTGTGCTCTAGTTTCCTCCTACAGTCCAAAGACATGCTTCTAGGCTGATTGGAGTCTCTAAATTGCCCGTAGTGTGTGATTGTGAGTAAATGAGAGTGTGTGTGTGTGTGTGCCCTGCGATGGGTTGGCAATCCGTCCAGGGTGTATCCTGCCTTTATGCCCGATGACGCCTGAGATAGGCACAGGCTCCCCGTGACCCGAGAATAGATCAGATAAGCGGTACAGACAATGGAATAATTCCCAAGACGTACCCAAATCTCCACCACCCCAGAAGAGGCTGACAGAGTTAGTGCCTGTGGATGATCCAGATGGCTCGTGAGTTTCACACTCACACTCACATAAACATAAACAAACACATACTATGCATTCGGCTCTCCAGCTTAGCATTTTATTCCACTTTTATCTGACTTTATCATCGCATGTCAACTGAAAACGTCTACAAACTCCTGTTTTCAACGGCATTTGCTTTAATTACTTGATATCAGTGTATAGAAAGTCTGAGTCTGTGCCTCACCATCTATGTCTGCATGGATGCATGGATGCTTTTGGAAGGAGACAACAATTTTGAGATTATGAACATGATTGTTGATCCTGCAAGCCAAGGTTAGCGTGCAAAACCCCCCACACACACACACACACACACACACACACACACACACACACACACACACACACACAAAAAACATGCAAGAAACATAGCAAGTGTTTCATATCAGATTTGTAAATATCTTTGACATGATGTACTAGCTTTGGTCATTTGGAAGCAAAGCCCCACCCACTACTCCCTCAGTGCTTGTGTGTGTGTGTGTGTGTGTGTGTGTGTGTGTGTGTACACGTTTGTAGGTGGATAAAATGGATAAAATGCCTTACTGAGGGCAAGAGAAGCTGTTTACAAGCCGGTGAGGATCTTTAATCAAAATTGCTGATATTGATTCATATTTAAATGGATCATTACATCACGTCACACTGTACAGAGGAATGTAAAAAAACAAGATTTCTTACTTCTGCATTTTTCTTTCATGAAACCCTGAAGATGATTTTTAAAAATGACAACAAGAAGATAAATAACAATAAGAAGAACAACAAAAAAAATCTATAAACATCATCATTATTACACGATTATTGTAAACATTATACCTGATTGTCGTTTACATTTTCATTTTAAAAAGCAACTTTGTGTGTGTTTATTTATTTCCAACTCAAGAGCATTTAAATCTAATAATGTAATCATCTAATAAATCTTATAATCGAATAAAAGTTAGATTATAAAAATATAACAATAACATACAAATATATTAAATATAATATATAAATATAATATTAAATTTATAAAAGAATTATAATGTTAGTGATAGTAGTATTTTCTTGAAGACTATGCCAAATTAATGCCACAGAGTGAAAATGGCAGAGTTAGATAAAGAACAAAGGTCAAGCTGTTGCCATAATTTCAGCATTAACTAGGATTTACAGATGTTACTGGGTATCCATTTATAATACTAGAAATATAAACCCTTCCGAAGAAGAAAGAAAAAAGTGTTTAATAATGCCACCAGTGTTTTATAATACTCAAACTGTATAGTACTCATCAATCCAGAGACTTCATTAATTCCTTCTATTAAGCTTTTAGCCTTAAGAAAAAATGCCTTTTTTAATAATAATAATATTATAATAATATTATATTATATTATTATTTTATTATATTATACTATACTATATTATATTGTAATATAATATTATATTCTTCTTCTTCTTCTTCTTGTTATTAATAATAATAATAATAATAATAATAATAATAATAATAATAATAATGTTCAAACAAGAATGTTCACACAACATTATTCAATTCAATTCAATTTTATTTGTATAGCACTTTTAAGATTGGACATTGTCTCAAAGCAGCTTTACAGAACATAAGAAACCGAAACATAGTGCAAAGGTCCTAGATGTTATACAAAATCATCCCTAGTGAGCAAGCCATGAGTCAACTGTGGCAAGGAAAAATTCCCTTAGATGGTATGAAGAGGAAACCTTAAGAGGAACCAGACTCAAAAGGAAACCCATCCTCATTTGGGTGACACCGGAGAGTGTGATTATAAATCATTATAAACACCAAAGAGTGTGATTATGAACAATGCCCTTTCTGCAGTCATGTACAGTCAGTTTAGTTTGTTAGTTTGTGTATTAATTAGGACGTTGTTGTCGACCTCAAAGTCCACATAGGGTTGGCATCATTGCTTTGAATACCCAAATCCTCACGAAGCAGAATCCAGCTGGAGCCGGTCCGTCTCTGGATGCTCCAGGATTCTCACAGGGTTGGCCTCTTCTCACTGAAGGTCTACTGGAGCTGGCACAAGCTCTAGATACTTCGGGATGGGTAGAAAAAGGGAAACAAGTGGAAAGGAATTAGCGTAGCTGCTGTTCATAATATTAACAAGCACTAGATGATAATGTGCATTTAATCAGATGTACTGGACTACAAGGTTATGGGATGTATTATCTACGTTTAAACTGGGAGACTGTGCCTGAGCCCTGAACACTGTCAGGAAGGCTATTCCAAAGTTTAGAAGCTAAATATGAAAACGCTCTACCCCCTTTTGTATACTTTGATTTTCTGGGAATTACCAGAAGTCTGGAGTTTAGTGATCTTAAGGAGCGTGATGGATTGTAACGTGTTAGAAGACTGGCTAGATACATGGGAGCTGAACCATTTTGAGCCTTGTATGTAAGTGGTGATAGTTTGTAATCAATTCTAAACTTAACAGGTAGCCAGTGCAGGGATGATAATATTGTTCATAATTTCTTGACCTGGTAAAAACTCTGGTGGCTGCATTTTGGACTAACTGTAGCTTGTTTATTATATTGTATTGTTTATATAAGATGCAGGACAACCACCTTTTAATGCATTACAATAGTCCATTCTGGAGGAAACGAATGCATGAACTAGCTTTTCTGCATCAGATACAGATAAAATGTTCCTAACCTTGGCGATATTTCTGAGGTGAAAGAAAGCTGTTTTTGTAATATTGGAAATATGATTTTTAAAGGACAAGTTGCTGTCTAATATTATGCCCAGGTCTTTCATTGTCGAGCTAGTAGTAATAGTACATCCTTCTAAATTGTAGGTTTTAATGTTTATATACAATTTAGCATTCATTCTACAGGCAGCCATTTGACATAAATATTTTCCTATTGATTCTGAAAGATACTGTATATAAAATATATGTATATGTGTATCCTGTGTTAGCGTAGTTTATATATATATAAAAAATTTTATGAATACATAAATATTTCAAGGTTAGCATAAGGTTAAAGGAACATTTTTCAAACAATTAAGAGTTACCACAAAGTTCTCAAAAGGATTAAAAGTGCATAAAGGCTACGGGAAAATGATGGGAATGTGCTCTGAAGCACACATGCACCAGGAAACATGGGTGCTTTATTTCTAGAAGCAAATCCTTCATGAAAACCAAACAGGAAACAACAACAAATAGATCTGTTCTCAGAACATTTAGGCCACAAAAAACAAATATTCCCAGAACCAATAATAGTTAGCTGGGTACACACTCTGTACTGCCTCCTAAAATCCTGTCATATATTATTCAGCAGCTTGCTGTCATCAGTTTGGGCAGTGTTTAATATTAATAGTGTGTCTGATACAGATTTGTCTGATTTTAGAATTTTATTTTGTCTCATTTTTCGCTGTTGTTTTTCTCATCACCATATATTCTTCTACTATAGTTTCCCCAAAGTCAACCTTGAGGAAATATTTATTTCCTCATTTGTCATTTCCCTCAGCCCTCAGTCACACCTCGGTGATGAATGTTTGCGTGTGCACTTGTGTGTTTGGGGTCAGCTGTCATCAGTGCGTTATTACACACAGTAGTGTCTTGCTGAGGGCGACTGTCACTGTGTAATGACCCATAATCACATCGCATTGCTCAGTGCTGTAATTCTTGCTTGGACCATACGAGCCCCACATGCATCAGCATCCATCACCACACACGCACACACACACACACACACACACACACACACACACACACACACACACACACACACACACACACACATATATCCATACTCCAGACAATTTCTGCTTAAATCATATTATTTCACCTTCACTAGTACAAACCCATGTTTCCTACTCACTTTTCTCCACTTCCTTTTTTCATTGTTTCTCTGTAAATAATCCGTCCTTATTTACAATGTATTCAATTGCGGTGTATTAATGTGATGGTAAGATAGTAAGACACTGTAGTAAGTTGGTGAATGAGATGGTGATACAGCACCATCAAACCCAATTATACACTGATATAAATGACTGATATATTATATGCCGATATATAGTGAGTGTGATGTGTGTTATAAGCATTAGTTCACCACAGGAAAGTATTTCCTCTGGATATAATTGAAATAATATACATTTTTTTTCACATGCAAAAGTGAAATCAATGTTAGTTCCCTTGCTTTAACTGATTGCTAACTGAAGTTATCAGGCTGCTCAATCGCCTGGTTGTTTACAGAGACTGCAATTATCCCAAAGCCTTTTCAGTGCCCTCATACAGAAACATAACATGCATAAAGTAATATATCATCATATGTCCCCTCAAACAATATGGTGGCATTGCTAATATACTCCCACTGTCCACTTTATGAGGATCAACCCACACATTCATGTCACTGTCTAAATAGCCAATCATGTGGTAGAAGTACAATGCATAAAATCATTCAGATACAAGTCAAGAGCTTCAGTTAATGTTCCCATCAAACATTACAATGGGGAAAAAGTCTGATCAATGTGACTTTAACTGTGACATGGTTGCAGGTACCAGGGCACTAATCATTTGAGCATTTTAGGAATTGCTGAGCTCCTGGTGTTTTCACACAGAACAGTCTCTAGAGCTTACACAGAATGGTGCAAAAAGAAAAAAAAAACATCAGCGTCTCAGCAGGCACAAAACTTTGAATGCTGAGGTGGATGAGCTACGACAGCAGAAGATTACATCAAGCTCCACTCCTGTCAGCCAAAAACAGGAATCTGAGGCTATCGTGAGCACAGACTCACTCAAACTGGACAGCTGAAAAAGTGCAGGTGATTTTTTTTCAAATCTAGTCTGTCCCTATAACAGCCTCAGCTTCCTGATCCTGACTTTCAGGAGTGAAACCCAATGTGATCTTCTGCGTTTTTTTTTTTTTTTTTTTTAGCTCATCCAACTCAAGGTTTGATGTTTTGTGCATGCTGAGATGCTTTTCTGCTCACCACAGCTGAAAAGAGTGATTATTTGAGATACTAGTTTGCTTAAACCAATCTGGCAATTTTCATATCTCTTATAAACAAGATGTCACTCACTCATTTTTTGTTCTTTTTTGCATCATTCTATATAAACTGTAGAGAATGTTGAAATTTCACAGGACTCTTGACTTGTATCTTTGTGATTTTTCACATTGCACTGCTGCCACATGTTTGGCTGATTAGAATTGCATGAGTGTGCAGGTGTACAAATATTCCCGATAAAGTGAGTGGTAAATGTGGATTATACTTTAACTTCATTCATTCATTGTCTACCGCTTATCCAATCTACTCTCGGGTCACGGGGAGCCTGTGCCTATCTCAGGCATCATCGAGCATCAAGGCAGGATACACCCTGGACAGAGTGCCAACCCATCGCCGGGTACACACACACGCACGCGTGCGCGCACACACACACACGCACCAGGAATTTAACTTCATATAAAATTTAAATTTCTTACCTTTAACATTAAAAGTAACATCTTTTAACGATTACTGCAACTTGCATATTTAAGATTCACATATTTAAGTCACGGGGGGCACGGTGGCTTGGTGACTTGGTGGCTAGCACGTTTGCCTCACACCTTCAGGGTTGGGGGTTCGATTCCCGCCTCCGCCGTGTGTGTGTGGAGTTTGCATGTTCTCCCCGTGCCTTGGGGGTTTCCTCCGGGTACTCCGGTTTCCTCCCCCAGTCCAAAGACATGCATGGTAGGTTGATTGGCATCTCTAAATTGTCCGTAGTGTGTGAATGAGAGTGTGTGTGTGCGCCCTGTGATGGGTTGGCACTCCGTCCAGGGTGTATCCTGCCTTGATGCCCTATGATGCCTGGGATAGGCACAGGCTCCCCGTGACCCGAGAATAGTTTGGATAAGTGGCAGACAATAAATGAATGAATATTTAAGTCACAACTTTCTATAGTTCAGTTATGTTTCTTGTGTAAGAATAATATACGACCTGATCTCGGGGTGCTGATATAACCCTCTTGTGTGATACTGCTTAATATCTCACAAAAAATTATTTTAATTTCCCAATATGATGTGAAATACCTTTATGTTGCATTCAAGAATGGAGGATGGATGGTGATTGTTAAAGGTGATGGCATGTGGGTCAGTGCTCTATACGACAAAAAGGAAATACTGTATATTACATTTAAATTAATTTTACAGTAGCCTGCTGTTACTGATCAATCTTGATTTTGACTACATAAAAGCATAGGATTAATTTTTCAGCAATTTGCTACGGTGCAGCACATTCATTGTAATTATACCACATCCATGTTGAATTCTGACTGGTCAGAAAGTGTTGATATTTTTTTCTCGTTCTGTCTGTACAGCAAAGGTTAATGTGCTTGTTCTAATGTGGTATTGTTTCTGTAGTAACATCTTATTCATAGAGACTAAACCTAAAAATAAATGAATAAAAAAGTGCTATTTAACAAAGTAAATAAATCAACACATTGATATGCTATGCTATGTATAAGCTCTGGGGAATCTTCAAGGACTTTGTGTTTTAAATTTTTTTTTTCATTTACATGACAAGATGCATTTTCTTTGACATATTATAACTTCAAGAAAAAGAAAAAAAAAGAGACTCACGAGGGAACTACTGTTAGCTCTGTTTATATATTAAGTGATAACTTGTTTCGTAGATGTTCCACTAGATTCAATGTATATAAACTGATAAAAAGGTATGCTGTGTCGTTTATTTATAAATTAAAAATCACGATCATTGCACACCGTTGTGGTTTAATAGATTGTTGTGGTTTAAAACACTTCGAGTTGTGCTGTTATGGAAAAAGAATCATTTCTGGGCTCATAATAGTCCGTTCTGAAGAGGAGCATTGCACCACCATGATGCTGATTATTTTTCTATAACAGTGCATCTAATAGGTTATTATTTTAAACCTGTGGAATAATAATTTTAGTAGAATGACTAAGCCTGTAGCTCCAGTTTCTTCCCAGTTGTTTATGACTTTGTGCACACATTATCTCCTTGTTTCCTCCTTACCAAGATATCAACAACTCCTACTCAAGACTCTTCAGCAGGGAGCTGGCTGTTTATCGCAAACCACCTAGAAACCACCTAGAGCTCCAGCCTCTGAACTAAGGTCCAGAGACTTTATTTTCCATGCTATTTAGATGAAAGTGTGGTCTGTGCACGGGCAGTACAATATCAGAATGGGGAAAATCTGGCTTCTCTGTAAACATCAGAGGATGTGGACTGCCAACATCTAATCTGTCATGTTAGGTGTAAAGTAAGTGTGCCTTTATTTATTTGGATTTTAAAATTGAGCACAGCCAAATATCTTCCTTTGAAACCCTGACTACACCTTTAAAATGGTTGTTACAGACATTAAAAGTTTATTTGTATATGTGTTCTTGTCTCTGTGTGCTTTGCCTGCAGTGAGCGTGTTTCTTTATATCTATGTAACTCATATATAATCCCACAGGTGATGCCGCAGGGATCTCTGCTTCTCCTCAGGCAACAGCTTTTATTTTATTGAAGAAACCTATAGACCTAGAAAACACACTCACTTATTGATGATAGACAGCCAGACTTTGACTCAAAGCTGCACGGATTCTACTGTTTGAGCATCTGAAAACACATTTGGATGATGATTATTTGAGATTCAGTGAAATTCATGATTTATGATCAGGCATCTTATTAAAATTTCTGAGCACAGCACGAGGATATGCAAATGCATGATTTGTATTCAGTCTTCAAATGTATACCTATCAATAGGAAAGAGTGCATGGCATATGAAAGCGTGCGGTCATATCAGTATAAAAAATTGATGATTTAGAAAATGAAACTAGTAGATGTCAGTAAATCATGTAGATAAATGACATAAGCCATAAAGTATTACAGTGTGAACAGGAGATCAATCACGGTGAGACACTGAATTATTACAGGAGCAGATCCTGCCCATCATTTCTCTTCATTTTAATGCTCAGATCAATCCTAAAACACACCTGACACCATCCCATCTGGCACGAGTGTGTCACAAGTCACCATCTTTCATCTTGCACTGCCAGGCTCCAACGGGAACAGAGACAAAGACAAAAGCTGCTTCCTTTAAACTGTCTATAGCAGTTAGTGTTAAAGAGAGAAAGGAGAAATAGATTATTTTATTGTATAAAATAATAGAAGAGCAGATGACCAATCACAAATAAAACCTTTCTATTTTCTCCACTTCTTGTTATATTTTGTATAAGCCTATGTGCATCTTCAAGATAATGTTTGGAGACTATATTTAAGAAATAAAATATAATAATCAGTGGTAGATGATGTTATAACTGCTATACCAACATGTCAAAAGTGTTTTATTTCATTTTGTGATTTTTATTCCACAGCAATTTGCCAATAATTGAAAAAAATTGATAGAACTTTATACATTTAATCAATCTATACTTATTTTTAACACTCTAGAACATCAGTGAAACAAATTAGTTCCGGTTATCACTTACTTATTAGCACTTCTCTCTTGAATTTAATTTACTAATAACTTACAGAGCACTATGGTTAGAGCTGATGTTTTTTAAAATTACAAAATCACTTAAGACCTTCTGGCCAATCAGATTGTAGAACAGTGCTGTGGTATAAGATATGCTACTTCCATCTATTCATCCAACTGCTAATCCAAAACAGGGTCGTGGGAAACCTGGAGTCTCTCCCAGGAGACTCAGGACACAAGGTGGGAGAGGCCCTGGACAGGGTGCCAGCTCATCACACACCCATTCAGGCACTGCCGTGCATGTGTTAGGACTGGAGGAAGAAACTGGAGTACCTGGAGGAAAACTGAAACACAGGGAGAATATGCACTCATTAAAACGCATCGAATCTCAACCATGGAAGCGTGAAGCAAATGTGCTAACGCTTAAGCCACCATGCTGCCAATAAAAAAGGGCAGTTAGAAAGATAAAGTGTATTTGATGAATCCTGATCTTCATATGACATTGAGCCACATCTAATGCTATTTTTTTATGTTTGCATTGCCTTATGACAAAACAAACCAAATAAAGGAATGTCATTAACTTAATATTTAGTATGTTGGGCCACAGATTTTACTTTTATTATCATAAAAATGGTCTAATAATCAGCTGTAACTATGTGTACTCTATGTAATACATTGCACTAGCTGGTTATGCACTGTATTATACTGTAGTATATTGACAATACGTAATAGTATGATATTGCACATAGTAATGTTATCACATTTAATGATGGCATCATGATTCAAACCAGCTGTAATAATCAGAATCTAAAACATGAACTCTATTTTTCAGAAATTTTCCATTACTCACGTGTTGATTCTTATTTGTTCACAAATAAGAAATTTGTGCGGCTTGAACTCTTGGAATCTATCAGAAGTGACTACAAGTAAAACAGAAGCAACGTTGTATAATTGATGGCCAGGTCGCAGGAACACCACGGCCCACCTTCCAAACATGTACACCGTTTAACTTCCAGTAGGGGATCAGATTTCCTGCTCAGGAGGAGACTTGGGTTAATTAAAGTTGTTAGACTAAAATTGTCCCCCTACTATGGAGGGCAGAAGTTGAGACAAAGAGGTGAAGTGAGAAAAAGAAATAGTAAGAGATAGCAAGCAGGAGTGAGAGGATCTCTCATTGACCTCCCTCGTCCTCTCTGACAGTGATTCATGCCGACTGTGGGAAAGACGCGATTCGTCTCAAGGTCAAACGTATCGCAGCTTGTCTTTCTGTCGACCCCCCCTTCTTCTTCTTGTCTCTTGTTCCTCTCTCCTCTTGTCCTACGCTCAACCCTCCTCCATAGTGCCCTTTTCAGCAGGCATCTATCTGTCCATCTGAACTTCATTTCACAGATGACAGGCTCCAGCGTGATGCAGCAGCTGGCAGAGAGAGAGGGTGGTCTGCCCCACTGCCTTAACTCTAATCAGCCTTTATTGCACTCAGGGGAAGAGCAGAGGCGGCCCCCTGCCAGGAGGATTCTCTGTGCTTCTGTTTCTCCTAGAGGAAAAGTACAAGGCTGCAGCATTCTGCATTGCTCACACAGACAGTGTGTTTAACAGGCATAATAGCAATGTCATAGCTTGTACTTACAACACCAAGTGTTGTAGGAAGATGGCATGATCTGTTAGCCGGGCGTCCCAGCATGCTGTGGCTTATATTCTTTTTAATGGCTTTTTAAATTATTGTGTGGGTTGAGTCTATGATTTGATCCAAATATTTATTCTCGGATACATATGAGAATTTCAGTGATTAATTCAATTCATTATTAGCTGCATAGTACATATAGCTGTCCCAAAACAAGAAATTTGGCAACTGCAAGAACACTCTCTGATTCAGCATGAGGTAGAAACCTTGAGAGGAACCAGACTCTTATGGGTGAACTGAGATGTGGGAGTATAATCATTACAGTCATATAGAGAAAAAAGCAACCAGTACTAAATGTGTTGAAAGGATATTAGATGCTTGGACATTTCAGGGTCAAATCACTTTCACATTGCAATCGAACCACACCAGAGTTTGTTTAGAAGCTTGCCTTGGTCTGCAGTTAAGTGAGATTGCACCAAGAAAGAAAACAGAGCAGATTCAAACAGACTAAATGCTGGATAAAATGAATAGAAGTTTAAACTGTCCTTTTATATGCTGCATCATTTTACCAAAATATCCTTCCTGAAAGAGTGTGGAATAATAACTCTATTCACAGGATGTCAGACCTTACTATAAGAGCATACACACTTTTCTCTCTCTCTCTGTCTGTGTGTGTGTGTGTGTGTGTGTGTGTGTGTGTGTGTGTGTGTGTGTGTCTGTGTATAGCTATGAGGGGGTGTAGCAGGACACAGACAGCCTTCACTTGCACTGTTCACCTAGACGGCATGCTTTCATACCCTGAATGGGTTCAGCCTGAGCAGGAGTGAGATGTCTGCACTAATGCATCTGCCACGGCCACTCACACTCAGCAACCCCCTGACAAGCCCATACTCACTGCTCCTTTCTGCTTTTCTGTTCCTCCATCCATCTCTCACAGCACCTACCCATTCGCTCTCACCAGGAAAGGAAAGACAGAAGTTGTGGATTGAAACTGCTTTGCCCTTTATTCTCTAAATCTGTGCTCTTCAGTGTAACTTGGTTTGAGAAACCTCAACTGTGTATTACACTGTTCATAATGCATGTGAATAATTGCTAAGTTTTATTTATTTATTTACAACCCAGACAAAGTGCCAATCAGCTGAGAGTTAAATGTCTTGGTTAAGGTTTTAGAATTCATCTTTGGCAGCCCTGATATTTATTCTTAATCACTGAGCCACTATATCACTTAAACACTCTGGTAAAACATACTAAACTGAGGATTTAAGTTAAAAACAAACATACAAACTAACAAAAAATGGTCATATGGGCAGTGCCTTCAAGAGTACAGTGGTGAGAAAAAGTGTTGGCCCCCTTCCTGGTTTCTTATTCTTTTGCATGTTTGTCACACTTTAATGTTTCAGATAATCAAACACATTTAAATATTAGTCAAAGATAACACAAGTAAACACATCATGCAGTTTTTAAATGAAGGTTTTTATTATTAAGGGAAAACAAAATCCAAAACTACATGGCCCTGTGTGAAAAAGTGTTTGCCCCCCCTGTTAAAACATAACTTGACTGTGGTTTATCACATCTGAGTTTAATTTCTCTAGCCACACCCAGGCCTGATTACTGCCACACCTGTTCGCAATCAAGAACTCACTTAAATAGGACCTGTCTGACAAAGTGAAGTAGACCAAAAGATCCTCAAAAGCTAGACATCATGCCGAGCTCCAAAGAAATTCAAAAACAAATGAGAAAGAAAGTAATTGAGATCTATCAGTCTGGAAAAGGTTATAAAGCCATTTCTAAAACTTTGGGACTGCCGCGAACCACAGTGAGAGCCATTATCTACAAATGGCGAAAACATGGAACAGTGGAGAACCTTCCCAGGAGTGTTCGGCCGACCAAAATTACCCCAAGAGCACAGCGACAACTCATCCAGGAGGTCACAAAAGACCCCACAACAACATCCAAAGAACTGCAGGCCTCACTTGCCTCAGTTAAGGTGAGTGTTCATGACTCCACCATAAGAAAGAGACTGGGCAAAAATGGTTTGCATGGCAGAGTTCCAAGACGAAAACCGCTGCTGAGCAAAAAGAACATAAAGGCTCGTCTCAGTTTTGCCAGAAAATATCTTGATGATCCCCAAGACTTTTGGGAAAATACTCTGTGGACTGACGAGACAACAATTGAACTTTTTGGAAGGTCTGTGTCCCATTACGTCTGGCGTAAAAGTAACACCGCATTTCAGAAAAAAAACATCATACCAACAGTAAAATATGGTGGTGGTAGTGTGATGGTCTGGGGCTGTTTTGCTGCTTCAGGACCTGGAAGACTTGCTATGATAAATGGAACCATGAATTCTGCTGTCTACCAAAAAATCCTGAAGGAGAATGTCCGGCCATCTGTTTGTGACCTCAAGCTGAAGCGAACTTGGGTTCTGCAGCCGGACAATGATCCAAAAAACACCAGCAAAAATGAAGACTTTGGAGTGGCCTAGTCAAAGTCCTGACCTCAATCCGATTGAGATGCTGTGGCATGACCTTAAAAAGGTGGTTCATGCTCAAAAACCCTCCAATGTGGCTGAATTACAACAATTCTGCAAAGATGAGTGAGTCAAAATTCCTCCACAGCGCTGTAACAGACTCATTGCAAGTTATGGAAAACGCTTGATTGCAGTGGTTGCTGCTAAGGGTGGCCCAACCAGTTATTAGGCTTAGGGGGCATTTACTTTTTCACACAGGGCCATGTAGTTTTGGATTTTGTTTTCCCTTAATAATAAAAACCTTCATTTAAAAACTGGTTTACCCTTAGTACAATTCTGTAGTAATACTTCTGTAGTAATACTACTGAGGTTATAACTTCAGTTTATATATATATTTTAATATATATATAAAATATTTATATATATATATATATATATATATATATATATATATATATATATATATATATATTTATATATATATATATATATATATATATATATATATATATATATATATATATATATCTCCATTGTCTACCACTTATACAATCTATTCTCAGGTCATGGGGAGCCTGTGCCTATCTCAGGCATCATTGGGCATCAAGGCAGGATACACCCTGGACAGAGTGGGGGCACACACACACTCTCATTCACACAATACGGACAATTTAGAGATGCCAATCAACCTACAATGCATGTCTTTGGACCGGGGGAGGAAACCCCCGAGGCACGGAGAGAACAAGCAAACTCCACACACAGAGCGGAGGTGGGAATCAACCCCCAACCCTGGAGATGTGAGGCAAATGTGCTAACCACCAAGCCACTGTGCCCCACGTATATACATGCATATATATATATATATATATATATATATATATATATATATATATATATATATATATATATATATATATATATATATATATATATATATATATATATATATATATATATATATATATATATATATATATATATATATATATATATATATATATATATATAATGAAGTATATATATACATCTATCTATCTATCTATCTATCTATCTATCTATCTATCTATCTATTAGTCTATTTACATTGGTTGCAGCTTAAGGAACAAAATGTACCTTTTCTGACAGTGTAATAGCTGAGCTGTACTATTTATGTCCATAAGGTCAAATGCACAAATATTCAGCCAAATATATTTCATGTTCATTGCTAATCAGACAGAAACAAACAATACAGAAAAAATCTGCATATGCCGAGCTGTTTATCCAATATAAGAAAATAATTTAATTCAAATATACACCCAAATGTATATCTATAAATCTATAAAAACAAAACAAAAAAAGCATTTTGGATAAGAATGTACTTCTAATGTATTTCTAATAATCAGTAAAATTACACAGACCTGTGTTTCTCCTCACAGGGCTAAATATCACATAGAATGAAATATTTATTTTAGCAAATTTGCAATCTCAACTTGAACAGCTCACCCAGTTGCTTCAATGATTCAGTAAATGATTCAGTAAGTACGAGTGACTCAGGACCTGAAGCACTTGGCCTGTGTTCCCAGATATTACGATTTGTTATGTGGTAAACAATTGCAGAGCTGTGATTTGTTAACCTTTCTGTGAATACATGCATCTCTTTGGATAATGTAATTGCAGTCATTATGCCCTGATGAATCCTCATTGCTGTAATTCACATTAGCATAGACTGTAATTATTTACGCCCAGCAAAACCTAATTGTTCCCAACACTCCCAAACATTTGATTGCCCACAGTTAGTGTTTTATATAGCAGTTAGTCACCTTATAGTCAGTACAGATACATGTACTGTTTAATTATAATTAATAAAATGCATTATCATCATCATTAAGGTCAGATTATGTGTTTAAACACTAAGACATGTCTTAGTTAAATTCCTCCTCTGGGGCTCTAGCTCCCCCTGTAAGCAAGTGTAGTTAGCAAGTGATGCATATATTCCTGACACATACTTATACTCAGCACCAGTGTTTAGATATAGTGCAATTCCTTTAGAAATGAAAGGTTTTAAAATACACTATGGTTCACACTATTTTCCCTCTATTACTCGTTACTCATTAACGGTCGGTCCCTCATCATTAATGCTTTATTTCTATTACAATCTATAACACTTTTTGCCCACAGCTACCACTTGTATACTTTGACATATCTACTTGAAACACACACACACACACACACACACACACACACCCACTGTCTGGTCTCTGTCTGCAAATATCATCTCATACAAAGAGAAGCCAGTTTAATCATGAAACAGTCAGTCTGCATAAGTCTAACAAGTCTGGCATGTCTAAGTGTGCAATTTTTACAATTTGATTTGGTTTGGTTTTTGAAAGACATGCTGTAGAAAAATGCACACACTGTGAGAGTAATCCCTTTGTGATTAGATAGTGGCTGTTGCAATATCTGTGATGCTCTTATGCCATCAAATCATCATCAAAACAGAGCTTTAAAATGCTTCAAAATGTTGAAATGACCAAAGAAATTGAAAGACACTAGAACAATATATGATTAGATATTGATAACTAATTTCTCTTAGTAAACTTATAAAACTTACAAATTTGACTGTAATGTTGTTCTTCTATAAGTAAATCAGGTTATAAAGGTTTTCTTTCTTTTCACTTTTTTGGGTAAGATTTCACAAATGCTAGAACTTAAGTGGTGGTTTATAAATGTGCAAGGATGACATTGATTTCACTTCAGGAAAATCTTACAGATCTAGAAGAAAAAAAAGTCAAAATTTGATCATGTAAAGGCTTTTCCTTCTGGCGGTCTTGAATTTCAAATCAGCAGTTTTCAAGTCCAACACACGTGTAATTTACTTCACGTTCACATCCAAGCCAAGTCCAGATATGAGCTACATAAATTGCAGTAGGCTTTAATAATTTACAAGGTATCAAAAACTCACCATACATAGGGAAATTTCACACTTTTTTATGTTCATATCTGGTTTCTATGTTCATATCTGGTTTATATTTTATAAATATTTTGGTTTTATTTTGAAATAAGTCTAGTGAATTTTGCCAAATTATGTTCATGTCCCCTCTGTGTCTGAGACTTTAAGCACACCCTGCAGTTTTGAGTAACATTTAATGCTAAGATTTTAAAAAATAATTGTAAAAAAAAAAAAAAATGCAAACATTGTCTTCAGTTCTTGTTTTTTTGGGTTTGCCGTTCTATGGAAGCCCATAGAAATGTGTTTCCCTGAAAGAGAGCATTTAAAAATGAAAACCTTACCATCTATAGGAAACACTTTTGCTAACAGTGTTGACAAACATGACCTAGTCAATAAAAATTGTCATTAAATTGTGATGTAAGTGAGCCTATTATTAACAGTGACTCAAATTCAGGAGTCCACTGGTACATCACTACAGCACTGTCCAGGAATATGGGTTTGGATTTGATGGATGCTCTGTAGTCATGCTGCAGTTCTGATGATACCTTCAAACACAAGAACACAAGAACACAAGAAATCTCTAACAAAACCTTTCTGCTGCTCCAAGCTGGAAAAAGTGTACACTCTGTTTCTCCAGCAGGTGGGCCTAGTGCTGTTCCTGTTCCTCCTGTGACGATTAATTTGTGAAGACAGTGTGGGGCTGTTGCTAGGGCTGTGTGTGTGTGTTTGCGTTTGTGTGTGTGTGTATGTGCGAGGAACAGTTTTGCTATCAGGTTGGAACAAAGCCAGTGAATGTTTTGTGGTTCGTCGAATCAATCACTCACCCCGAGAGCGCGGTAAAAGCATATCAGGTTACCAGCTGACCATGGTTATGTACCTTCCGGCTATCATTTTACAACGTGCACACAGACATTGTCATATTTATGCCCCACCTCTGTTGTCTTCACAAACACATACACACAGATTTAATTACCACTGACCCAGCTGAAGGTGATAAACTAACGCATGCTGAAAGTGACATGACACATAAAGCTGTCTCTGTACTGTAACATAATGTAATATATCCCTATCTGGCTAGTCTGGGCTCTCCTCTTCCACCATGGGGTAAGCTGAGATGTATACAGTCTACTGTGCTGAAAATAAAAGCAGAATAATAATAAATTACAAATAAGTTTCACTCCCTCGCGGGAATCGGCCAAATGATTTCTATAATATATTCCCATCAGTATATCACATAACAGGTTTAAAGGTTTACAAGAATCCACTCATTCTTCATTCATTTACAGATCCAATAAATGTTCATTTAATAAGTTGTTGCATTTTAATTAACTATTACCCAGTGGTATCTAGATATCCAGGAATGCTACCTTTGTATTTCGTTATAGGAAAACTGCAGTGCAGAAACAGAACAGAGGCAAAGCTCAGACTGTTACCTCAAGGTCATCATCAGACAATAACAGACTCTTGTACGACACATTTGAATCCCTTTGGAAAAGAAACAGATTCATCTAGAATCAGTCTTCATGATCCTTTACACTGTGATACCATCTCATAAAAAACCCATTACTAACCATCACAAACAATGAACAACAAAAGGAAACACAAGAAACTTGTAATGGTTATGCATTACAGCAGTGTATTCATGTATTTGGCATCTTAGCCAAATACTTAATGAATACTTGAAAAAAAAAACCTATAACATTTTTTTTGAGTATTTATGTTACTATGGGTAATGTAGCGGTTTAGTGATTAGTACACTTGACTTGCACGTTCAAGGTTGGGGGTTCGATTCCTGACCTCTACCCTGTGTGTGTAGAGTTTTCCCAGTGCTTTGGAGGATTCCCCCTGGTACCTCCAGTTTTCTCGCCCAGACATCAGTTATAGGCTGATTGGCATCTCTAAATTGTCTGTGGTGAGTGTGTGTGTCATTGAGCCCTGCAATTTCTAGACACCCCATCCAGAGTGTCCCCCACCTACTACCTCAAGTCCCCTGGGATAAACTCCAGACTCCCTGCAATCCTATGTAGGGATGGTAATAATCACATCCAGGTCATGTCAGAGCTGAAGGTGGCATAGAACTATGTTTCCCATCAGCCCCGGCATGTCAAGTTAATCAAGTAAGTCACATTGTGATCTAATGAGTATTTAGGTTCTATCTTTGGCAGCACTTGTTGTCTAGCTTTTGTCACCTATGCTTTGTGTCTCATGAATGTTTCTATGATTTACTTCTATTGTTTGTGTTTCATAAGTGAAAGGTTTATCTGCACTTGTATCTGCCTCTGATTCGAAATTCTAGCAACAGAAAATAAGCAAGAAAATGAACAAGATTTGAGCTCAATATACAGTATATAGAGAAAGAGATACAGAATGTAAATATATTAATTTCAATAATCATTAAGATGCTGTTGGCTGATGATGTTTTTAAAATCGACAGCTTCTCTGTATATTCATTTGTATCGGACTCTGTGGATCATATGTTGATTTTTCCAACACTAAACACTTCTGTGGTTTAGAAAAAGGGGCATTTTTTCACCTTAGTTTCACCAGAATCTATTCCAGTGCTTTCCTTTGGGCCTAAAATGTCACAACACTTAAAGACAGCAGCCTCTATTTGGAATGAAGTTAAGTCCAGACATGTTACAACCAGTGTCACATCTGAGCCACTATTCAGTCTAGATAAGGTTTCAACAGTCATTATGTCTGCTTGTGTCTGACTGCCTCAGAAAACAACTGCATGAGCTAAAATGCACTCATTTCTCATTTTTTAGAGACTTAGTCTAGACCCAGTTTGAAGTTAAAACACACCTGCAGCAGCTTGTGTAGTTAAATGTGGACATGTATGAAAGCAGATTAAAATTTAGGGCTTGTGATCAGGTTTGACAGTTCTTTTATAATCCTTTATATAATCCCATCTAGGTGTTAAACAGTAATGTAGTACTTGAATCCTGCCTGAATTACTTTGTGACTTGCAGCTTCACTCGTTATTAATTAATACTTGACTTGAGAATAATGAGACTTTGACTTGAGTGGTTTATGCACTTCGATGTCAGTGATGTAAATAATATTATTCAAATTGTACTTCCACAGAGACCTTCCTACATTTCTACTTCTCCCAACCCAGGACCTTATTCAGAACTTGTTTGATTTCTACTGCACTCATCTCATTATTGCCTTTGTGAAAATTTACTTACCTACACTTAACACTTTATTATTCATTCATTGTCTGCCGCTTATCCGAACTACACTCGGGTCACGGGGAGCCTGTGCCTATCTCAGGCGTCATAGGGCATCAAGGCAGGATACACCCTGGACGGAGTGCCAACCCATCGCAGGGCACACACACACTCTCATTCACTCACGCAATCACACACTACGGACAATTTAGAGATGCCAATCAACCTACAATGCATGTCTTTGGACTGGGGGAGGAAACCGGAGCACCCGGAGGAAACCCCCGAGGCACGGGGAGAACATGCAAACTCCACACACATATGGCGGAGGCGGCAATCGAACCCCCAACCCTGGAGGTGTGAGGCAAACGTGCTAACCACTAAGCCACCGTGCCCCCCAACACTTTATTATTTTATTAAAATTTTTTTTTAGGACTAGCACACCAGGTCCTCACATTGTCCATGCCACAAAGTGTGTACTAAAGGGTGTAGAGCTATTTGGGATGTGGCTGCAGACTCAACCCGGAGATTCGACTTGCATTCGAGGGTGTCTTGACTACGACCCAGCTAATAGAGAACACTATTTAATATGTGACAGTTTAATAAAGGCTTAGAAATCGAGTTTGTTTAGTGTTCTGAAAATATCTGATGTAATTGCGGTTTACGTCACAACATCCTTTTGTTGCTCATTATGGATTTGTTGTGTTAATATTTGGTGTAGTATTTAAAAGCATCATTGAAAAGTAGAAGACTGACACTGAATTTTCTGGGAATCAAATGTTCCTAGACCAATAACATTCTGAAACACTTTTGCAAATTGAAAGTTGTTCACTGAAATGACAATCAATGTGATGATAAAAAACAAGAGTTTGAAATTTTATTCTATTTGGAAATAACAAACCTTTCACTGAGTAAATCTGTGGTCTGATTCAAATATTATTACTAAGGTTCTGCTTGAGCGTTGCTGTTCATTATATCTACATCTGTATTAATAAATCTTTAATAAAGATCATCTTATAATAATGAAACTTGATCAAATGAGTTCAAATGTGTGACAATTAGTGATTGAATCCATTGTAAATCTTCAGTCTCAAAATGTCAGCTTCTCTCTCTGTTTGTTTGCACTTTCCATATCCTGGAACACTGATGTGCCAGGAAGGATGAAGGATCTTGGAGACAGAGAGAGAGAAAGCTCTTCTCCAGCTCCTCTAAATGCTTGCAGATGGAATGTAATAGGCTTCTCTGTCTGTCTCTAACACTCTCATTAATCAGTTTCTCTAGTCAGACTCATATCCATGTTGAGCTCCAGGTACAAGGTGTCCTTTTTTACCAAGGTCAGTTCTCGCTATCGGAAATCTTTAAGAGTAAACACAGTAATTAAAAGTCAGATCAGTGTAAAAGAGCTTCCTCTGACAATAAGACATAACATGTGTCTGGACTCCAACTACAGCTCCAGTCTGCCTGCGGTTTTAGATGCATAAGTTTCTTTGTAATCTGTCTGAACACAGCACATTAAAAGCTCTTCAGCTGCAGTCAATTAGCCTCATATTAATGTTTCCTCTGGACAGGTCAGACTATTTTTCCATTTCCCATTCCCTTGTCCTCAGGTCACTTTGGGTTAACCACAGTAATATGCATTATGGAGCCCCGTGTGGCCCATTCAGCTATCAAGCCAAACCAAAATGATGGCATGATGATAAAAAGTCTAGCTATCCTTCAGTTTTGCTCTATAATTTTGTTCTGTTTAGCTGTTTGTCACTCACACACATGGGGGTCAGTTTCATTAGTTACATATCTCACCTTCTGTCAGCCTCCTGGTCTCTCTTTCATTCTCTCTCTCTCTCCTTTCCACCCACAGAGTAAAGGACACTTTTAAAACCTGTTCCTCTGATAAGCAAAGGTGATGTCTTAGCTAGAAGCTGTGTGTCTCCTGGCTATTTCATCACAACAGTTTTCGGTTTCCCTCATCGCCTTTCTATCTGCCAGTGGTATCTGCATCCCATTAGCATAGAGCTGTATAATAATCATGACCACGATGGATGATGGCTTCTGTACACAAACAGAAAGGGAAGTTGCCAATCAGACACACGGCGGAAGATGTTTACTCTGCTTATTTGGCCGGGCTTGCCTGTGTGTAAACAGTAAACAACATGGCTGCTCGCTATGCCTTCGGATTAAGCTGTGGTGAGAGCGCAGGGGAGGCAGTGAGATGCTGAGCTTCATCATTACACACTGCAGTTACAGATGTTTCCAGAGGCCCCGTCTGGAGATTCTGAATGAGAAAATCTGAGAGGCAGGTAAAGGTATTTGGTATCATTTTTGATACAGGTAAATCACAGCACCATATATAAGACTGGAGGCTGTTAGTAAAATGTATTGTCACATGATACTTAGATGGTCCTATTTGCCCTTATCTATTTTTTAAGCTGAAAAATAGAAGCTATTGCTACTCTGTGCGATTGCAGCTAATGGGTAGAGTTTATTTTTTGAACAGTGCATTCACTACCTAGTGAGTAACAATATATTATGTGCTGCTTTCTGGTTTGACTTTAATGAATGAGTCCAAACTGATGGTTTTGAAAGAAAAAGCCAGAAAGTGAATTAGCTGCACAAGGTGTTTAAAACAGAAACTTCACCTAGTGTTAGGCACATATCAAGTCAACAAGCTGTTTTTTTTTTTTATCTAGCCTGCTAGTAATAAATATTTTGTTGGAGAAATGTGAAAGAAAGTGTGTCAGTATATACAATCCATTCATTCATTCATTGTCTACCGCTTATCCGATCTACACTCGGGTCACGGGGAGCCTGTGCCTATCTCAGGCGTCATTGGGCATCAAGGCAGGATACACTCTGGACGGAGTGCCAACCCATCGCAGGGCACACGCACACTCTCATTCACTCACACAATCACACACTACAGACAATTTAGAGATGCCAATCAACCTACAATGCATGTCTTTGGACTGGGGGAGAAAACCGGAGTACCCGGAGGAAACCCCCGAGGCACGGGGAGAACATGCAAACTCCAGACACACGGCGGAGGCGGGAATTGAACCCCCAACCCTGGAGGTGTGAGGCAAATGTGCTAACCGCTAACCACTAAGCCACCGTGCCCCCCTAGTATATACAATATTGAAATAATTTTTTCCCCCCTACCTCTAATGGGCTGCTAAACAATCAATTTCATTCTGCTTCTGAGACAGATCTGTATTTAGAGTTATACTCACCGACGATTTTGCACATGAGCACATTTCCCTACTGCCCAAATGTAAAAATGTACTCAATCATTAGCTGAAGATTAGAGATGCTTTTTATGCTTGTACTCACTGAATTAGAAGTGGAGGCTCAGTGTATAAGGCTTTGGGCTACTGATCATATGGTGATGAGTTCAATTCCTGCCACGACCAAGCTGCCTCAGCTGGATCCTCGAGCAAAACACTCAACTCTCGAGTGCTCAGTTCTATCCTGTCTCAATTACAAGTTGATTTGGATAAAAGTGTCAGCCAAATGTAAATTAAATGGTTCTTGGCAATAGCAATTACAATTCAAATGCATATTTCTGTTCAGGGGGTTGAAGAAATATGCTAAATAATATCACTGTGTGATTTGTACAGTGATAAATGTGACGTGCTCATGGTACTACATGCATGGTTAACATCAACCAGTCTTGTCATATGCATAATTTTAATGGGTAATAAAATAGGAAATAAAATATGACAGTCCTACAGAAAATAATAAGCTAGTAATATAAAAGAAATTACTTACTTTATGAAAACAGATCTACCAGAAAAAAAAGGTTAATCCTGTTTCTCACTATAGGGGCTAGAAGCCAATAAAAATGTGACTACACAAAGTAATGAAATGGTTTTTATGGCATTGGCCATTTATGAGCATCATTATAACACAATTACTGCACTAAACAATGCTATTTGGAACTGTCAAAAATATTCAAACCTTTAATTTAGCCCCATAGCCATGCCTACTGTGACAGGCATCATGCTAGTTTAGTTGAAAAAAAATGTAGTGAATAGTTCAGGTCTAGACGTTTAAGCAACATTTTTACTTAAATGGTAACCTGAGAGGTCTGATTTACCTCTCTATGTGCATCTGCATGTATGCCAAGAAAATGAGAAGTACAATCTACTCTTGTTCTTTTAGTTGCAATTCAAAGAGAGTGCCTGTCTGCTGTCTCACAATTCTCAGTTAGTGTGTTATATGCAGCACCTACTGTTATAATAACACATGAAATGGAGATGAATGTCAGTCACTGAAAAAGTTAAAAAGAAAAAGAATGATTTTAGATCCTTCTGCAAAAAAGAGCAGTGTATACTTTTATAGCACTCTCAGACATCAATCGTGGCTGTCTTTTCCCTATCTGACCCTCCCTCTTTAAACTGTATGCCTTTAAAAAAAAAAGCAGACCACTTCTTCTTGGATGGGGAGCTAATTTTATGCCTTAGAAAAAAATGATATTGAAGCTTTATGTGGACTAGCTAGCTTGATTCATTGCATTATATGAGCTAACAGATTCAGAGTCCCTGGTTCAGCCCTGAGCTTAGCTTACAGTCTGTGTGGAGTGTGTTTCTGTGCATGTTCTTGCTGTTTCCTCCCAACAAAACAGGCACCCTTGCTGAATGGCTATATTAAATTGCCCCTAGGTGAGAAGGTGTAGGTGGTACCCTGTAATGGTCTGTGATCTCATCCAGGGTGTATTCCTGCATGGTGCTCAGTGTTCCACAGAGAGGCTCTGAATTCACTGTAATCTTGACCAACCTAAAGCAGTTACTGAAAATGAGTGGATGAACAAACTCATAAGTGATTATTAATATTATTGTTATTAATAGCCTTTTTAAAATTGCTTTTATAATATCAAAAACAGTAACATACAGTTACAACAAAAAGAAAAAGTAAATAAAAGTAAAGTAGGGGATGTGGCAGCTTCAGAAGGGTTTGAATCCCAGGTCCACCAATCTGCTACTGCTGGGCCCCTGAGCAAGGCCCTTAATGCTCAGTTGTATAAAAATGTAAAACACTCTGGATAAGGGTGTCAGCCAAATGCCAGAAATGTAAATATTAAAGTGGGTCATCTTTTGCTCCCTTTTATCAAAACAAATTCCATGTATGGCTTTCATAAACGTGAAAAATATCCTTCTTTCCCTTTCACAAGATATGTCAATTTCTCCAGATCAAGAATAGCTGTTAGTTCCTTTGCTCACATTGTTAAGGAAGTTGGGAAATTATTTTTGCAGAGAAATGCAATTATCCTTCTGGCTATAAGAAGCCCAACGTCAATAAGCAGTGACTGCTCTAAAGTAACCACATACTCCTCTGGGTAAATTTCCAGTACACACAGTTTGGATAAAAAGGTATTTCTTTACTGATTACATAATATATGCATGTAAAATCCTCCTTTCAAAAGTACTAGTAATCTTTGAACATAGACAAAGACAATGAATTAATGTACCTTTTGCTGCCCCACATTTAACAGTTAACACAAATATAAGTGTAAATGGACTAAAGTAAGGTCTTATTAACATTCTCCCTATAACAAAGTCTGCTACATCAGTCCTCCTTCATTTCCAATTTCAATGTGTCTAGAAGTTTTAATATTCTTAATAGCAATAGTGTTACAACAGTATAGTTTACAGTAACTGCTATGTGTGTATAATATAATAAGTATTTTACTTTCACTTGCAGAAAGAAATATTGCACATTTCTCTGCTTTTCCCCTTTGCACTTTTCACTGCTCTCTCTTTCCCTTCATCTCTTTTATGCCTGCTGTTTTGAGTTGTGCCCTTTTTAGTGCTCCCTCTTCCGTATTTTACATCTGTTTTAAGCCTCTTGCTGTAATGTGACCATCAATAAACCTCTGGTTAAAACGAAAAGGGTGAATATTTTATTCGCTCTCTCATTATGTGTACCCGAAGTCCTCAGCACTGCACCAGCAACTCGTGTTTTGCGGCAAAGAGACAAACTCAATGATTGGCGCGCTCCAGTGTCAATCATGTAATGCCGCTCTGTGATTGGTGAACTCATCGTCCAATGGTGGTTGAGCGCTGCGGCCGTTCCCACCACCCTTTGCGCTGGAGACCGGCTGCTCCCGGAGCCACAGTCTCAGCAGCCGCGAGGAGGCGAGTAGATCAGGCGCTTACACAATGCTCCTCGGACCATAAACACTCCGTTCACCTGCTGCTGCTGATGCTACTGCCGCTACTGTCAAGGAGACCAGAGACACAACGACGAGTTTATTTCTTAAAACAACAACAGCAACAACATATAAACTATCCATTAAAGTGGAAGCGCCGGGAGCGAGAGCAGAGACGCAGAGTGAGTAAGTGAGAGTGACGGGAGGAGGCAGGCAGCGGAACCGGGAATAGGACACCACCACCATCATCATCATCCTTCTCAACTGAGATTAAAGAGGATCACTCTGTCCTCTGTCTCTTTTTAGAAGACAACCATGTCCTCGTCCGGGAAAGAAAACAGTGCCGCCCAGCATGCCAATTACGTGGGACCGTACCGCTTGGAAAAGACGCTGGGGAAAGGACAGACAGGTTTGTCCTTACCTCTTGTCATCCGAACCACATTTCTCTTTTTTTCCCCACATTAATCACATGAACACTCAAGTTTTTATTTATTTATTCTTAGATCATTAGTACAGAGGTGTAGCCTTCTACTCGATACTAAATGAACAAGCACTCAAGTGGATGACTGCGTGATCAGTTTCTGGAAAATGTAATATTTTATATATATATATATATATATATATATATATATATATATATATATATATATATATATATATATATATATATATATATATATATTTTTGTGTGTGTGTGTGTGTGTGTTGGGATGTATAAGCCCAGCCCAGACACGCAACCCTTAAATGTGATGCTGAATTGCAACTTGTTCTTGTTATTTATTTTATTTTATATTATTCCTATTTTTACACCCCAGCTCTGTTTGACAGTGCTTTAAATGCAAAGCCAATCCCCTTATCCTAAGTGATCATCACCTTGGTGGTCCACATAAAACAGTTCAGGTTACCTTGTTGCCATGCATGTTGTGTGGATTGGGATGGTGAGCCTGACACAGTGTCTAATCTGTCCTATGTGCCTCTGTCACGTTGGCCAAAATCAGACTGTATTAGTCATTGTGACCTTGTGAGAGCAGAAAAGTGATGCAACACTCCGGGCTGTTGTCCGGTGGCCCTGCATGGGAGAAGGCAAGGTTCTCCATCTGTCCTCTCTGGTGCGTACATTTGGCCTCAGTTCACCAGACGAGACCAGGGCTTGAGTGAGGCAGAGCGAAACGAGGGCAGGCTTTTGTTTTCGGTGCTGTCTTTACTGAAGATTCTGCTACACATCATTCATCACTGCTCTCTTACATGCCATTAATGGAGAACTCTGCGGTTCCAAATTTCCTGTGGTCCCAAAATGTTAGCGTATTTTCTGCTCTAACATGCTTGACTCAACTCCTCGAACTAAGAAGGCTGTCATGATGAAAGCATCCAAATGTACAGTGCAGGAGGTTTCCATGACCAGGACTGAAAAGCGCTGACTTAAAACACCTGCATCAGTACATCTGATTCTACTTCATCACTGATTCAGTATACAGCTTCAGTTGCCAGAGATACTGTTTCCCAAACCAGTTTTTGGGCTCCCCAGAAGATTCACACTTTTGTGCTTTCAAAAAAAAAATTCTCATCTCCCACACAAAAATACAAAGCCACCAGGAGTGTGGTGAGGTGGAAAAGAGCAAAATTTCCAATTTATGGGGTTTCCAGTTATGGTCCTGCAGTTTAACTTCACTTCACGTTTAAGTGCTTTCCCATAGATGATACAATTTGAGAGCTTGTTTTTTTAACATCATTAAATTCACTGCTCTTTAAGTAGTTTCTTAATTCAGCGGGTTACAGTTGAGTGCACAAGCTTGCATGCATGCAAATTTAGTGTGATCGATTCAACAGATATATTTTTAAATGTAATGTGCATATTAAGATATTACAAAGTTATACATTCAGTCGATTTTGCCTTTTTTTGGATTGATGCCTTCTCTCAGATAAAACCACATTGCTTCCATACATACATATGTACTGCTTATACTGCAAAGGGTCATGAGGAGCCTGGACCCTATCCCAGGGGACTCAGGGCACATGGCGAAGGACACCCTCAATGGGGTGCCAATCCATCGCAGGGCACAATTTCACACTCACAGACAATTTAGAGATACTAGTCACCCCACAAAACATGTCTTTGGACTGGGTTAGCATCCAGGGTATTAGGAAACTCCTGTAGCACAGGAAGAGCACGCAAGCTCTGCTCACACAGAGCAGATCAACCCCAAAGCTCTGGGGTTGCCAGACAAATGTGCTAATCACTAAGCCATTGTGCACCCATGACTTTTGCCATGACATCTTTAGGATTTGAAAATGTCATACCTGCAGTAATCTAGTCCTCAGCCAAAGTTATTACACCATTGCAGTTATCCAGTGTTGTTCTATGTCAGGAGCTTGGAGGTGAAAGCATAGCTGGAGGACTGTGGGTGTGACTGTGACTGACACCTCGACTGTGCACCTCTCCTTGTCTTTACAAAATCTATTTCTGTATGTTCTCACCTATACGTACATACTGCACATGGCAACTAATTACACATACAAATATACTATGGTATATTAGGTCATACACTAACCATGATAAAGAGACAAACCTCAGTACTATGGCAGAGTTAAAACAGTATGTTTAATATTTGGCTTTTATAGTAGTTATGTGATGTGTGAGTGCAGTTTGTGGTTTACTGACTGACTCTGGGTGTGTACTGTAGAGCTGTTTTTTTTTATAGTATAGAGCGGTTCGCCTGGTCTGATCTCCGGTCTCATACAATGCTGCAGTCATTATGTGATTAAAATCCTACAGCATGCCTGTAATCTCCCATTCTAAAATCTCTCTCACATGGATCGAGAGCCAGCAGGAACACAAATTCCACTGTTTATTGTTAAGTGCCTAAAAAGAAAAGTTTCGCCACTCTTTTCCACAGTGCACATATGCAACAGATCACTGAAATGCATGCGAAAGAGGGAAACGCTTAGCAAAGCTTCGGGGGAAAAAAAATAGAAAGAAATGAAACAAACGTCAGCCTGCTTAAAAAAAGAGAAAGAAATCCACCTGCTTGACACGCTGGGAATCTGTTGTATTCAGTTGCTAGGCAATTATTTTTAATAACGCAAAATTTTGGCTGGTTTTGATAGAAGTCCATTGTCAGCATACCTGCTATGAATTCTGGTTTAATCACAGGTTGGTTCAGATGAGCGCAATCCACTAACCAGTTGTTGTTGACCTTAATGGCCTCAGTACGTTTGCCGGGAATGCCACTCTCTTTCCTGTGGATTAGATTCACCATATGGCATTGCTTTACTGCCAGTTTTTTTTCTTACACTCCAAGGATGTGGTAGCTTAGTGGTTAAGGTGTTGGACTACTGAATGGAAAGTTGTGTGTTTGAGTCCCAGGTCCACTAAGCTGCCTCTGTTGAGTCCCTGAACAAGGCCCTTAACCCTCAATTGCTCAGTAAATATATTCAGGATGCATTGCGTGTTTGTATAGAAAGTGGATGCGGGTGCTTCAATTCAGTTTTCAAAAAAATCCTTAGATGCTCTCACGCTCCGATTTTGGATCCTCAGTAAATCTAGGGAGGAATTAAAGGTTTAGAGTGCATATAAAGAGTTAAAGAGATGAGAACATCATATGTGCATATGTTTTTTTGTACCCGCATCTTTTGACAATAAGAATACATTTGCGTTTAAAAAAAGTACTGCTAACTTTTAATCTGTTGTGCTCTTGACTTGTTAATAAATTGACTACGTATTACTGTTTTAAGTAGAATCCGCCTGTTCATGTATATCTAAGCCTGTCTAACTCATCTACAATCATAGCATTTACTAACACAAGCAATACAGCAAGCCTTATAAGTTCCGACGGCATAAAATGATGTCTTGTGACATTCCGTGGATTTCCCCCGTTTTCCCTGTCCATGTGCAGCGGCGCTTGTAGGAAGGGTTTATTGAGTCCTGCATGGCTGCTTCTTGCTGGTGCTGGAGCTGGAGCTCTGACACTGTGGCTGTGCTTCGGTGCAGGCGATTCTGCAGGAGGCTCCCTCAAGAGCAATTAACCCCATGTGGCTCTCTGAAAGTAAAGCCTGCCTTGGTTTTACGTGACAACTTTGTTGTCTAGACAGTTTATTCAGGCAAGTTACTGAGGAGGCAAGCAAGGCATAATCTTGTGGTGGTTTATTTGTGGTGGTTTATTTATTTATTAATAATATTAGGCTTTTTCGCAACTAGATTTAGAGCTAGATTTAGAAAGATACATTTTTACAACATAGAGTTTTAGACCATTTGTTATATTATAATGGGAATTTATTTAAAATATAATGACTAAACACTTCATACCACATAGCCGATGAATTCTCACATCTGTTGGGTCAGAAGGCACTTCATTTTACAACACAGTGAAATCCATTTCTTTGCATATGCCTGCTTGCTAGGAAGCGGAGGTCAGAGTGCAGGATCAGCCATGATATAGTGCACATGAATTAGAGAAGGTTAAGGTCCAGCACCTTGGAAATACTAGGGCTCGAACCCTCCACTTTCTGATCAGTAACCTAGGGCCTTAACTGTTGGGTCACTACTACCTGTTTCTATAGTAACACCTAATCCTCGGGAGCTTGTCTTGCTGACACTCCACCTAACCAAAGACTCATAATAAATAGAATACTTATGTTGTTATTAAACCAGTATAAATGTATTGTCCATACAGTGAAGCTTTCTGTAAGGAGTCATTTATTTATGGAAGGAGTATCCAATGTCAGTAAAAGTCAGTAAGCTTTTCCACCACAGGAAAGTCTTATGGACAAAGGACATTTATGGTTTCTCGAGAACATAAAAAGTTTTCAGAGGGAAAGAGAGGGAAAAATAAGAGGGAAAAATAAGAGTGTCTTAGGGAACTGTTTATAGCTGCTTTAATGTACGAGATAACAGGAACTAATTTGTCTCATAGATCTTCCACATTAAATGTAGCTGTAAATGGTTAAAAAACATATGTCACGGATTAATACATTTAAAATAAAACTGCAGTCACTACTAAATTGCTGGGATCTAAGATGAATAAAAAACTTTGGGATGTGCTGTTATAGGAAAAAAACAGCTCATGTAACAGAGGGATGTATCATATCACCCAGTCCTTGATTATTTTTCCGTTTAATCCTTTTCCTATCTTAAATGTTTCATAGTAGGGGAGGCACGGTGGCTTGGTGGTTAGCACATTTGCTTCACACCTCCAGGGTTGGGGGTTCGATTCCCGCCTCCGCTGTGTGTGTGGAGTTTGCATGTTCTCTCCGTGCCTCAGGGGTTTCCTCCGGTCCCCCGGTCCAAAGACATGCATTGTAGGTTGATTGGCATCTCTAAATTGTCCGTAGTGTGTGATTGTGTGAGTGAATGAGAGTGTGTGTGTGCCCTGCGATGGGTTGGCACTCCGTCCAGGGTGTATCCTGCCTTGATGCCCGATGACGCCTGGGCACAGGCTCCCCGTGACCCGAGAATAGATCGGATAAGCGTTAGACAATGATTGAATGTTTTGTAGTGTTTTCCTTCATTCTTGCATTTTTTTCTTGACGTTCCAAACATTTTCTGTCTCGGAAAATTAAATAAATCCACCAAAAATTTCTAGGGAGTATACACAGGAATAAAACCGAGACCTACAATAATTTCTTTAACTCATCCTTAAAACTTTCTCTTATTTCCATTAGTAATCTTTTTAGATCAATCTTACATCATACTGACTTTGTTTAGCTAACACAAAAATATTTATTTGTAAATGTCCTTGCTTTTCTTTACAGAGCATCAGCACCACAATTGATAATTAAATTGTTTGCATAAGTGAATGTTATATATTTCATTATATCAGTAGCACCTCATGTTGCTGCTCTTGACAGGAAAATGAAAGTTTTTTTTACCCCTGACAGTTAAATTACAACGTCTGTGTAATTTAACTGTCGAGTCTGAGGCTCCCAGAACTATTTTTATTTGACTATCCAATAGGAATGTCGGTATTTTTTTTTTTTTTTTGTCTTTGGTGTCATTTCTGGCTAAGAGTTATAATACGTTTGATGTGGGTTTAAAGAAAACGTAAAAAAACCCAACATTGCTCGCTGTTTCTGCACGGAGGCAGTTTTTAATTTGACTATGAGAAATAACTGCCGATCAGTGAGTCAGATCAATAAAACCTCTTACAGCTGTTGCAGCGGTACAGATCTATACCATTTCATTTCGGACTGGATGATGATGAATGCAGTGGGGAGAAATCAGTACACTCCGGTGGTTAGGGTAGCTGGTGTGAGTTGACGTGGAATACACTGCCTGCCAGAGAAAGTCTGTTCTTTTTGAGCCCACAATTCATTCAAGCGTTAAGGTTCCTGTAGTCATTATTTTCCTTGATATTCATTTGCAAGACAATCAACACAGCATTCATATTCCACTCGTAGCATTCGAGGCACCTAATAAATTAGCTGACCTGAGCTCAGAAGGCTGCGGTTAACGATGAAACATCCTCTCTGGGTGAAGCGGCTGGATCGAACCTTGCCAAGCGCGGGCTTGTTAATATGCTTCATCCATGCTGGCTTTTCATGCAGCGCTGGACATTCGCCTGGCTTAGGCATCTCACCTTGGTGTGCTTGGTAGAGCCGAATAAATGTGAAATTTAGAATTTTTTAAATTCTGGTTCAGAAAAAGGAGTGAACGTGTACAGAAATATCTATTTAAGGCACAGATATACTGATTCAGAATACTGAAATCGTGATTCAGGTTTTTGTTATTCTCTACAGCTCTATGAAGTCTGTGAGAAAATTTTGTTGTACAATCTCTAGAAATGTACTGATGCAGAAAGCAACAATCTCAAGTTTAGAGGTGAAAAAAAAGTTGTGAATAAGTTGGTATTTGCTGTATGGTAAGGGAGAGCTGGCAGGTGGGGTGGTTGAGGAAATCAGGTAGAAAATTAGGGAAAAACCTGTATTACCAGTCTGATTTAATACTCCAGTGAATTTAAATTTTGCTTGTGATATCTGTGGAAGATTTAACTTTCTTGAGTTACCACCGTTAGAGCATGCGCTTTTAGGGCTACAATCTGAAATTTTGGGCTGACATCAAGTTATTTATTTATTTTCATTATCTCTCTATATTGCATCTGACAGATACAAAAGGACGCGCATATTTATTTGAACTGAAACAATTATTTTGATTTTTCTAGCCGTTATCTGTTTATAAACTCTTCGGGATATTCAGATATGAAAATCAGAGTGTGTTTGTAGTGTAGTAGTGGTGGTGAATGTGACGTGGTGTACGGTTCTGCATGCTGTTGGAGGCGGGTCACGGCTGAGGCTCCGAATGTACGTCTGCAGAGCGACTTCACATTGCATATAGAGCAGCAGGGACGGGAGGATGCAGTGAGAGTAGGGTGAAGTGTGGAGACTCCACCCTGCTGCTCTGTCATGTGCGGATTGTGTTATGCTTCAGAGATTATACACGAGTGAGGATTGTGCCAGAGCGGGTTGCGGTGGGATGGGATGCCGGATACCCTTCCTGATGCAACCCTCCCGTTTTATCCGGACTTGGTATTAGGAACTTATGTATATGTTTATATTCGTAAAATCTGCCAAACCACGGCCAAACTCAACAAGATCGCAGATTATCTGATTGGATAATTACATGGATCAGCATGAATAAGTACTGGTGTTCCTAATAAAACTAACAATAACTTTAGATGGATGCAATCCTACCTTTTACATTTACGGCATTTTGTAGACGCCCTTATCCAAGGTGATTTACAATTTATCTCATTTTATACAACTGAGCAATTGAGGGTTAAGGGCCTTGCTCAGGAGCCCAGAGGTGGCAGCTTGGCGAACTCACAAACTTCCAAACAGTATTCCAACACCTTAACCACTAAGCCACCACATCCCCTACATCCTGTGTTCTTTGTAGGACTATGAACTGGGCTGCTAAGTTAATTATATTTTAATAGTAGTCCTGATATTTGAGTTCCATCACTAATTAAACACCATAAATTGCAATATTGTTGAGCTTAGCTAAAATGATGGACTGGGTAATGTTAAATATCAATGTTTATTGTCTCCAGCATGTTAAATCACAATCCCTTTGACAAATAAGGATTCATGTATACTGTGGTGATATAATTATTATTGTTTGGAGTGGAGTTATTGAAGTTTAGCATTTAAAAGGTTCTCTCAATGGGATTATTTTGACTCTCAAAGGTGTATAATGTAGAAAGTAGGACAGTTTTTTTGCTTGAATTACTATGCTTATTAATGTTGATTGCAATATTGAACAAAAAATACTTTGTGATTATTGTTTTATCCATAATATTCCAGAAAACAAAGGTGCAGCTTTTCTCTTCTTATCCAATCCAGCCCTGCTTAAATATGAAATGCCAGTATCTGTCTAAAGAGGTTTGGGAGGTGAGAGTGTGTGCCGGTCATTTTGGATTCTGTTTAAGGGGTAATGCACCGTGTCACAAATTCATGTTGCCCTGCTGCTTTTTCTGACACTGGTAGGAAACCTGGCAGAATTGTTGCAGAACGAAGGGGCTGCCACGGTCAATTTTCTCTCAATTTGAACCCTATCAAATGTTTATTTGCCCTGTGCTCACCAGGCTGTGCTGCTTGTCGCTTCTCCACATTAGGTTGTTGATTTTTTTTTTTCTTCTTCCCCACCCTGAACGTGTATATGCTAATGAAAGGGTTTAATCACACTCAGTGACTTTGAGTTTGTAACATGCAATGCTTGGCTGCATCTTTCACGTCCAATCTAGAATGTTCTCTCTTCTTGACTTGTGCTGGCTTTTTCTAAAGTGGCTTCTTTTCACACGTAAACAAATTTGTTTGGATGTTTGAAAAAAAAAACCCAAACAAGTATTGTTAGTTGTTTCTGCTTTTGTTTCGGATTTGGACAATGAATGGTGGTCAGTGTAGAAGAGTCATTCTTTTCCATTAAATTCTCATTAAGCAATGAATTCACGCCCAGATCTGTGCAAGTAAGATTGATTGGCGTTTCTTTTCACTGAGCGTTCAATATCGTGCTCACTAATCTTGATTTGATATTCTCTTATGTTTATGTGATATTCTCTTATGTCTATGTTAAAATATAAATTACTCGATTCAGCAAAATGCACAAAATACCAGTTTTGGGGGTAACCATGGTCACAGTGGTTATATTTCTAGGAAGCTTATAATATTCCTTAATTTGTGATTTCTGGAAGGAGCCAGAAAGGGGAAAAAGAAAGGGATGAACACTCACTACATTAACCAATTGTGAGAAAAGTGTGTGTGTTTGAGCTGGCACAGCAGCACAGTGGGTAGTGTTGATGCCTCAGTCCTCTAGGGCCCCTAATTCGATCATGAAGGTTCTCTGGTTTCTTCCCACTTTCCAGAAACATGCTGGTCAGTGGGTTCGCTCTAATAAATTGGCTCTAGGTGTGAATGTGTGTGTTCATGGTGCGCTGTGATGGAACGGCATCCCACAGTGTTCTCAGGATGGACTCTGGATCCATCTCAAAGGTAAAAGCGGATGAATGAAACGAGTCGAGCAAGTTGTATCCGCAAAGCTGTTCCAGTTACATGCAACATTGGCTGAGGTTCTTTTTTTGCTGGATGATGTATATGGTTTGTTGCCTGTCATGGCAACAAATGCTAGAGAAACCAGCAACTAGTTAAGCACAGATGGATATCCAAACTCATTTAGACAGAGATTTAGGACGT
>JAUCMX010000013.1:14319589-14414589 GCA_033459395.1 Hemibagrus guttatus | reverse complement strand
TGTTGACCATTAAGTCAATAATTTGTAGTTATTGCAGCAAATATTCAGTTTGTTTATATGAAAATATTTGTGATGTGTTTAGTGGTTGTTGGTGCTAATTTGGTGGTTGGGGCTGTATTTTTATTATTCCCACAAGAAGTTAGCGCTCTGACGTCAATCTGTTATTATAGTGTTTAATAGGAGAAACACTTTTACTGGTCTTACACGAGTGAGATTTCTCTGGGGAAAAAACCCCCAAAAAACAAAAGAACTAGAGCTTCTTATCAAATTCACCATTTTTCAGTGACATCCTGTGTTCTTAATGGGAAATACAACAGCAGTTAGACTCAAAGGTCCAGAATGCAAATGCATTGTTTCATGGTTAGCAATCATTCTGGCTTGGCTAGTATGTGATATATGAGCTGACAAGCACAATGCCCTTGATGGAGCTATTAGTATTAAAATTGAAGCTTCAAGGAGGTGAGGGTGCTGGACAGACGCAAGCACTTAAGCACTGCTGCATTGCTCACTTTAGGTAGAAGCAAGGGCCAACATGACGATATCTCACCTCTGCTGTAAAGAGTGATTATTTGAGTTACTATATCCTTCCTGGCAGCTCGAACCATTATCAACAAGGTGTTTCCACCCACAGAACTGCTTCTCACTCAGTGTATTTTGTTTTGCACAGCATTCTGTGTAAACTGTAGAGACTGCTGTGCTTGAAATTGCCAGGAGATCAGCAGTTATAGAAATACTGAAACCAGCACTTCTGATACCAATACCCATGACATGCTCGAAGTCACAGAGGTCACATTTGTTCTTTATTCTGATTGATGTGAACATTAACTGAAGCTATAGATCTATATCTGTGTGTTTTTGTATGCTGCTGCTGCCACATGATTGGCTGATTAGATATCTGCATGAATGTGTAAGTGTGCTTAATAAAGTAGATCGTAAATGTACACACACAGAAATATATAAACCTAATATTACTCAATGTGAACCAGCATTATTTACTGGTGTCCTTTGAAAATATGACTCATTTAAATTAGAAATATTAACACTTGTACATCTACTGTCCCTTGAAATCAGATATGAGCAGAACAACAGGAGCATTTTGAATGTATGTGACTCTAACACTTCCTATTTGCAAATTTCTTACAGGTTGGAAAGACTTTGGAATTGGGGCAATTTATCTTTATTCTACATCACCCCACTCCATTTAAAATCCTGCATGTGTTTGCAGCCAGGGAGCTGCTCATTTGATTTGTACAGTGCTTTTCTGTACTCATATCTGCAGACTGCTGTGTCTCATTACAACACAGCCTGTCGTATCGTAACCAGACTAATGAGAGCATCAGCTCATGCCTCATTTTTTCCCCTGCTCTTTATAAAGATGAACTTCAAGTTCAGGCTTTCTTTTCTTGCTAGGAGATTTGCTACATTATTCTAAGTACACGGGGTAACTGGTCACAGCACATCACAGGGTAGAGCCAATTAAGTCTGTAGAGTAGCTGATACAGAGCAAAATGGAGAATAATCACCCACGGCATAGAAATCTTGGTAAATTTCCTGGTATCATGGGGGCCTCGTGATTGGTGCTGCCTGTGCAACTCTCCTGCTGGGAACTCTCAACATGACTCTTGGCTAGATGAGCCAAAGAATACAGCATTTTCACAGATAGCATAAATCAAGCTGTATCTTTCAATTAGGTCCTGCATCCACCTGGCGCTAAGATCACACAGCGTTTCCAGAGATCACACACAAGTATGTGGGTGACTGGTGTGAAGTCTCCTACTGGAACCTTGTTACAAAATGATCCACCATGTCTGACCAGCTAGAAAGCTGAACTTTAGAGAATGCCATTACGCCACAGGCCCCCCTCACATAAAGAGAAATGATGATAGGAGCTATATAAAGTTGGCCAGCCACTTTTGCTGTTTTGTATGTCGCTTGAGACGTACGCTGTGACTCTATCAGCAAGGCGGGGTGTTGAGGTATTGAGGACTTAAAAGGCAGCGCAGGCCTTCTGTTTTAGTGCCACGACCTTCTTCCCTGCTGGAGTCTAAAACAAAGCAACTCTTGAATGTTTAAAGATAGTGGGAAGAGATCCAGATGCTGTTGGCCTGCTTTGGCCTGCTAAATGCACTCTGTGGAGCTTGCTCGCTGCTCTTCCTGAAGAGATGGAGTGTGTATCAGTGCTCAGGTCAGCCCCAGAATGCTGCTCAACACTTCATTTTCAAAGCTCAATCCCTCATTGAATTGCAGCCTCGACTTCCACATATAGGCTTGGGGATGTTTTTTTATATGCAACATCATTTAATATATCGGTCCATAAGCCTCAGACCTCATTAATTCTTAATGCCTGCAAATTTGCAAAGCAATGACTTACCTAGGGATTACGTTGCTTTATTTTATGTCATAGATTTTTTTTATTCTCTCTTGCAATTCAAAATTTCAAGTACTAAAGAAAAGGAAATGGCAAAGAGGCATTCAGATGTGAATTGCTGCATCTTCTCAATGTCTGTAAGAATGCCCTGGGAGCGCTGATCTACAGCTTGTGGAGTTGTACCTGTGTCTCCACCTATTCATTAATTCCCTTCCATGGACTGCTCAGATTTATGGCTCAGGGCTAAGGGACTCAATCGACTGGCGTGGTCTTCTCTGGCTCTGCGCAGCTCGATTATCACCTCGACCCAAATGTCTTCCCCTCAAGGCTCTTCTGCATGATTCATACGATGAATTTTTTTAACAAATTTAATTGGTGCATTTTCAGGCTTTAAAAATCGGTGTCGTCAAGCTGTTTCAATTACCAGCTTTGATAAAGTATCGGGCTATGCTAGCAGCCTTGTGAGCTTGTACTGGCCAGGTGGTGTGATGTGGAGCTGGTGAGTTGAGGTAATGTTGCTTATGCTGACTAGCAGGCAGTGCTTTTGCCACTTTAAGCTTCGTAAATAGTAATTGGAGTATTCACACTGGACTTCCAAAAACCTGTTAGTCCAAGTCCCAGGGCATTCATGCGTTATATTCAGCACATTTATTATTTCAGCACTCCATGTATAGTATATTTTAGCATGTCATCAGTAAGCACCACAGCCATTTGGGGGTTTACGTGAGGACGTGTGAACAGAGATGTGTGTTAATGAGGTCAGCTTCCTGGACCTTTTCTACCTTTTTCCATTTTAGACCTCAGGATGGTAATATTAGCATGCGTCCATCCATCCATCCATCCATCCATCCATCCATCCATCCATCCATCCACTTTTCTGTTATGCTTAGTGTTATAGCCTGCTCTATACCTGGCCTGAAAATGATACAAAACTGTACAAATCTAACATTAATAATCAATACAGTAAAAGGTCTGCTGTTTTCTGACCTTCCTTATTTTGGATTATGAAAACAGCAGCATTTCATGAAAATAGATAAAAATGACTAATTATAAAGAAGCACCTGCAGTGATATTTTGAGCTTAAACCTAAAGGGACGTTGTATTGTTTTATTTAATCATGACGTCACAAATAAGTTTTTACGTCATGGGATGACACACAAGAGGCATTTTGCTCACTGGCTGACCGCCCTTGCTTCAAATGCTATTGAAGCTTTTAACATGTATTAAATGAAGAGGTGTGAGCATGTACTGTAGCATTTATAGCTACATACAGGCCGTATTTATCGCGATCATTGTGTTGTTTGATTAAATTAATGTGTTCTTCAATAAGCTATCTAACTGAACGCTTGGTTGTTTTGTATGATTTATCTTGTAAAATGAATTGAACTGTAACAAAACCTTGAAAATTCATTGTTCCTCTCACTGGTTAATCCATAATCCGTCACACTATGAAGAGTAAAAACCGCTGCCTGTGTGTGTGTTTATCTGTGTACTTTGCACCTTTAATGGGACTGCAGTGATATGAAAGCAAAGGATAGCCACAGGGTGTGTCATTAACACGAGTGGGTGTAGTTCCAGAGCCTAGAGTGAAGTCACAGCATCACCACAAACACACACACCAGGGCTGCATGATTAATTGCGGATTAATCAAAATTGTGATATTTTTTTTTTTGGCTTCTGCAGAAAGGCAGTGATGAATGCATTTCATTTTGCAACATGCCCACAGCTGCAAATCTGTGCATTGGCAGTCATGAGCAGCATTGCTCAGGTGTGCATGCAGGACATCACTGAGTTGATCAGACACAGAACTACCAAACATCCAGTCAGAATTCTGGCATGCTTAAGAAGTCATAGTGTGTTCACTGCGAATGGAAATGTACTAATGAGTGTTAATCACAGCCAATAATCACAATCACAGTAGGAATCAAAATAGTCATTATCGTTTATTTGCTTAAAATCAATGAGCCCTGACGTAGACACACAATCACAACCAGCTCAAATGCACTTTACATGAATAATGTAGTTTCACTTCTAGTTATTTTGTTCCTTCTGGAATGAAATAGCCACTGTTTACGTATTTCTGTCCAGACAGACTGGCACTCCTGTTTCTGATCTTCAGCCAGGAGTGTGTGTTTGGCTTTAAATAGAAGGAGCTTGCCATGCATAGAAGCTTGAGGTATGTTCTACCTACCTAGCCTCTGGTTTCTATGGAGACTACCATAAGAATGTGCATGTTTGTGTGATCCAATCATGGCTTCAAAAACAGAATTTCTCTTCACTGTTAATAGCACATGGCCCTTCTTTCCTGTTGCGCTTTAATCAAACAGCACTAGTTCAAAGAGCTACTGGAAAATTATGTGAAGCTGTGACAGACACGTACAAGGATTACGTGCCAGTGTCTCGCACTTCCTTAATTTTACACAATATTTTTGAATAAATATATCTCTGTCACATAATCTTTGTGTCAAATTTGTATCCCGATTTAGTCATCGGGAACCTCCCATCCTATTATCTCCATCTTCCTCCGTCACACACCAAATAGCAATCTTAAATGGTGATGGCTAACGTGCTTTATCAAATCAGAAGAATAAAGACAGCCACTCCGTCTTTTCAAACTGTCGAAGGGACAGAAAAAGAAGGCAAAATCAAGCTTCCCAACAACAAAGCAGATCAGTTATGCTGCATTGGACTTGCAGTCATGGATGGCTGTGTCAGCTGCAGGGTCCAGATCTGCGAACTGATGACGTGATGCAAGCCTAAACTGCTGAACCACTTGAGATCCTTCACCGTCTCTACTTAGTTGTAAGTCTGTCCTTATTGTATGAGAATATAGCTGAATCTGTCTTCATATATTTGAATTGATCTCAGACGCTCAGAAATGTATTTAACCATAGCTGTCTCTGCTGATGCACATGAATTTAGCCAAGTCTCTTCCGATGCATGTGGATTTAGCTGAGTTGGTGTGAACACGACCACGCCTGTGCTAATGAGAGAAGCCGTGTGAGTGCCAATACGGACTCATGTAGCTCAGCTCGGGTCAGTGCTGATGCCTTCATCGGAGCTGCTGCGCTCTGTCTAGCCGTACTGATTGGCTGCTGAGAGCTAAACTGCACATTTCCATCCTGCCTTTGATCTAGCAGACTCTCTGATCATTCTCTCTCTACGAATCAGACAGGGAGAGAGTGGAAAGAGAGAGAAAGAGAGAGAGAGAGAGAGAGAGAGAGAGAGAGAGAGAGAGAGATGAAATAGAGAGGACAAGCAGTGCTGAAGTTAGTGCTGTGTTTCTGTTCTGCCTCTCTCTCTCTCTTCTCTCCTCTCTCTTTCTTTTTCCTCTCAGAGCCTTGTTTAAATGTTTGTGCTGGTAGCCCAAGCCTTCAGAATCCCAAATCTCCAAACAGCTTAAAAAATATCTCTCTTAGCAAAGTTTAGCTAAGAGAGGAGAGGAGTGACATGGAAAGAATCCAGAAAAGGAGGGAGAGTCAGAAGACAATAGAAGCTGGAAAGTAAAGAGAGGGGCACGTTCTCTTTGGCCAGAGCAGATGGCTTGAGTTTTCTAGCGGTTACATTCATTCATTGTCTACCGCTTATCCGAACTATACTCGGGTCACAGGGAGCCTGTGCCTATTTCAGGCGTCATTGGGCATCAAGGCAGGATACACCCTGGACGGAGTGCCAACCCATCGCAGGGCACACGCACACTCTCATTCACACACTACAGACAATTTAGAGATGCCAATCAACCTACCATGCACGTCTTTGGACTGGGGGAGGAAACCGGAGTACCCGGAGGAAACCCCCGAGGCATGGGGAGAACATGCAAACTCCACACACACGGCGGAGGCAGGAATCGAACCCCCAACCCTGGAGGTGTGAGGCAAACGTGCAAGCCACCGTGCCCCCCTATAAGTTACATAACAGGACAAAAGTTTGAGTCATTGCTTGAGCTTGGTCACATCATCATCATCATCATCATCATCATCATCATCATTGTATGTGTTTATTGGATGATAGATAATTATCTCTGCATAGCTGTAGTAATATGTAGCTGTAATTTCTTGCTCCTTCTTAATCACATATCTGCATGTATATCTGCTGTATGTGCAGATTTATTTCTTTGTATAAGGGACCGTTTTTCTACTGCAAACGGTTCAAATAGTATAGTATTTAAATAGTATAGTATTCAGTTTTTTGGCCTCAACACAAAATTAACACAGGCAGGAACTTCTTATACCTGTGGGTGGAAAAAAACCTCTCCAAAACACTGTTTTTTTTCTTTTTTCCCCCGTGTATGTGTAATGTCAAAACTAATATAGTCTCCTATTTTATTTCTTAACCTGCAAAACTGCTTCATTTCTCAACAACACGAAAACTGGGTCTTCAGGGAGGTTTTCAGTGAGGTTTTTTCGTATAGTCTTACTTTTGCTTCATCATATTTTTGTGGACAGTAATTTCTAATTAAAGTTGATGTCATTTAAAACACTTTGCCTATGGGTTGGTAATTACATTACAGCCTGCAATGTAACCTGATTAACTAATCAGCCAATCAGATGTATTTTAACTCCTTAAACACTTTTGTGTTGACTGCATGCTGTAATGATAACGCTGATTTTTGAAAGACTGAATCATTTCTGTTTTGGTGTTGTTGATGGTGGTAAAGGATTTGAAATAAATGATCTAGTTATCATCTAATCTGTTGTTTCCTTTTTGGGCTGATTGCTGTTTTTGTTTATGTTGTTGATAGTGTCTGAGGTCAGTGTAAAATCTCACATCCTTTTCGCTTGAGGATTTCATGAAATGATTAAATACTTTCACCTTTATACATGCTCTTTCTCTCTTGTGGTGGAATTTCCAGCTTCAATATATTTGCTATAAGTAGTTCTAGGTTTCTGAAAGTCTTGGCTGAAGTGTGTGTGTGTGTGTGCTGTGTGTGTGTGTGTGTGTGTGGTGCGTGTGCGTGCGTGTGCATGCATGTGTGTGTGTGTGTTTAATGTTGCCTGTACTGTCTGGTTGTTGTGGAGTAAGAGACCTTATTTACGATGTTACTATTCTTAGCTCATCTCTTATTTATGCTTACACGTCTGCACACACATCGATATTCACACTCTGGGACTGATACAGTGGTCTCAGTGGGGAACTGTGCACCTGAGAGGGTGTGTGTGTGTGTGTGTGTGTGTGTGTGTGTGTGTGTGTGTGTGTGTGTGTGTGTGTGTGTGTGTCCAAATGGGGGTTGGAGGAAAAGACACCTTCAACCAACAATACTGGCCAGGTTGACATGTTTATGAAAAGCCTGTAGATAATTAAAACACCACAAACAAACCGAAAAACATGTCCATAGACACACAAAAGTTCATAGCGACCCTGTGATCATTTTCATTTCGGTGGTGCGGAGTTGGTGAAAGATCTACCTCTCTTTTGTGTGCTTTGTCTCTGACTGGGAGAGAAACCTGTCCAGCGAGCCCCAGAATTTATTTATGCCGAGCTTCTCCTTGCTGAGTTTGCAATGGCACCAGTGACACGGTTAAAAACAACTCTATGAAATATGAGTATATAAAACACAAGTATACAGTCAAATAAGGCAAGTGCATTAAAGCTAGGCATAACATACTGCAGATAGCAACATAAAACTGTGTGCAGTGTGTAAGAAAGACACATTGTGCAGGGAGTTTAGAGGTATAATATTGAGCAGCTTTGTGATACAGTAGCTGTGACCCAAATTACATTTTACACACTGTACACTGAAAACACAATCATCTTTATTAATAATATCAATATATATATTTTTAATATTAAATATTTGGAATCTGTCCTGTATGTATTTTTGAATTGGAAAGGTATTGGAAATGATTTTTCCCCTTTTTTTATGATAGTTTATTTTCTAAATATTTATTTATTTATTTATTTATTTATTTATTTATTTATCTATCTATCTATTTATCTATCTATTTATCTATTTATTTATTTATTTATCTATCTATCTATCTATCTATCTATCTATCTATCTATCTATCTATCTATCTATCTATCTATCTATCTATCTATCTATCTATTTATTTTCAAATGCAACACTTCTGTTTTGTCAGTGTTTTGTGTGACATTTTTGTGTAGTATGGTATTAAAGCATACAGTATTTTATCATATTTTGCATGCCTTCCAGCTAATATTAACAGATTAACAGCATTTAGTCAACCAGTGCTTTATACAGGTAATCTAAAGTGCATGAATTGCCTAGTGTGACAAACTGAATTAGCGCAGATGTAAATTTCATGTAAATTGCAGCATTAAGCTAGATCATTTAAAAAAAAAAAATCAGCAAAAAGGCCAGCTCAAGGCAGAAATGGCATGGCTCTTTGTTCAGAGTGTTTGAAGCAGTGATTTTCAACCACTGTGCCGGGGCACACAAGTGTGCCATGAGAGATCGTCAGGTGTGCCGTAGGAAATTATCCAATTACACTTAATTTGTCCCAAAAAATTATTTTTTAGCTACTACAAATAATTTGCCATTGTTGAACGTCTGGGGGGGCACGGTGGCTTAGTGGTTAGCATGTTTGCCTCATACCTCCAGGGTTGGGGGTTTGATTCCCGCCTCTGCCGTGTGTGTGGAGTTTGCATGTTTTCCCCCCCGTGCCTCGGGGGTTTCCTCCGGGTACTCCGCTTTCCTCCCCCAGCCCAAAGACATGCATGGTAGGTTGATTGGCATCTCTAAATTGTGTGATTGTGTGACTGAATGAGAGTGTGCGTGTGCCCTGCGATGGGTTGGCACTCCGTCCAGGGTGTATCCTGCCTTGATGCCCAATGACGCCTGAGATAGGCACAGGCTCCCCCTGACCCAAGTGTAGATCGGATAAGCGGTAGACAATGAATGAATGTTGAACGCCTGTGCATGCGATGTAGTGACTGGCAGAGTAATGAAATACTCCTCCACATCAGTAGGTGGCACAATAATGACCTTGTTCATTCATGACAACAGTACCAAGAACGCAGACTATTTTGTACACCTGCGTGAACACACTGAGAAACAGGCAACTTTAATAAAAAACCACAATGGTGAATGAGAGAGCCCAGGTTTCATATTGAGAGAGTATAAAGAAATTGAGAGATTACATTTTTCATTAGATATACACTGTGTTAGGCTACAGTGTGTCATTTTGTAAAATTTTTGGTTGGTGGTGTGCTGTGGGATTTTTTTTTGTAAAAAATGTGCCGTGCCTCATAAAAGGTTGAAAAACACTAGTTTAAAGTGTTAATTACATGTGACACGGCTGGGGAGACGCATTAGCACTATATGCATTGTGTGTAACTCTCTCACGAACCTCAATTTTTTGTCTCTTTTGTCAGATTATATTCTTAATTATTGACTTAGTCTTCACCGAAACCCCCCGTAATGAGCGTTCTGTGCTGACCGCCATTTTTCAAAATTAAAATGTGTAAAACAAAATGGATTTCCTTTTAGAGTCCGTGGAGAAAATTTAATTTTTACAAATCAGTCTTGCAGATAAGAAAGATCGCATCTCGGTGTCTGTGAAAAAGAATAGTGAGAGAGAGAAAGAGAGAGTGAGAGTGAGAGTGAGATTGAGAGAGAGAGAGAGAGAGAGAGAGAGAGAGAGAAAGAGAGAGAGAGAGTGAGAGAGAGAGAGAGAGAGAGAGAGAGAGTGAGAAAGAAAGAGAAACACGAAAGTATGCTGTTTTCTTTTCTAGACAGAGGGCGAAACACCTTTCATGTACATTATTAAATAATGAATGTGGTAGGGGTCTTGTATGAGTCTCTGGTGGTTGATGGAGGTTTCAGTAGAGGGGTTACATCACCACGGTCAATAGAAAACTCAAGTGTATTTCTTTTCAACATGTTTTTTTTTCACTTCTGCAGTCTGTAAAGAGTGAATGAGACGCTTTTCTCCGCAAATGCAAGCGATTATGTGAATGAGCATGATGCTGTGTTTTTATGAGTGTCTCGTTAATGAACTCAGAAGCCTGTTATATGATAATGGATGATTGCACAGACATTGTTTGATGAGGGTAAACAAACAGGGAATCTTGTCTTGGCTGTTTTTTTTTTAAATTGTATTTATTAGAATGTCTTTATTTTAGTTCAGTGAACCTTCCAAATACACGTGAACAAAGAATCCTGTTGTCTGAGTCAGGTGGGGTGGCTGAGTGTTGAACCCGAATGCCAGTGCCATGGAGTATGACCCGAGTCAGCAGGTAATCATATAATTATATGATAATTAAAAATAATTATTTGACTGATTTGTCTTTCACGTTTACTTTCATTCACTTTGCATTTAAATATTTTAGGTCAGGAAAAAGTTAGCTAGTTGTCTAGTATATTTTACTTACTCACTCTTTTAAAGGCATTTGGTGTAGGTAATGCTTTAAAAGACTGAAGAGTTAAATGCTTTTTTTTTTGTGATTTATGGCTAATTCCCAAGTCAGCTGACCGCATCCTTTCGGACTGCTGCCTATGCAACATCCAGGTGCAGCGTAAGACACTGCAAAAGGAACGTGCTACCTGCCCACTTCTGCATGCCTGAGCTCACAGATGCCATGATTGGCTAGTGTCACTGTGATTGACATGGGAGTGTGCCGTCCCTCCCTCTCTGAGAGCATGGCCAAGGCTGTTTTGGGCTCTGTGGCATCATCGGGATTCAAATCGAGACTACAGAATTTTCAGTGAACACGTGGAGGGACTAACCCCATTTTAGTATTGATCTGGTAACCAGACCTACCTGCAACACCGCCGTGCCATAACAGTAAAACTACTTAATAAAAAGGCGATCATTGATCTTTTAAATCACTGATATACTTAATATACTCAGTGTATATTTCGAGCACACTGTTCAGTTTTCGTAGGTGCAGAGTGGTCGTGAGGTGGTCATTAACCGAGTCAGTGTATCAACACCATCTGAGTCTTGAATGAATTTTTCTGGATTCCTGCTATGCGTTACATTTTTACTGGGTCATATAAAGCATATCAAATGTTCCAGCGTTATCTCTAACAGTATCATATGAACACATTATTTTATACAGAAAATTGGTCTTCTCTTTTACATAGCTACTCTTATACTCTTATTTTTATAATAATGTCTGTAAAAGTCGGGGATCATTGTAAATCCTTGGTGAAAAGATCTTATAAAGAAACTGTACCATTATCGTAAATGTTATAATAGCATTGCTGTTAGGTGGTGCATAGGGTGTGAAAAAGGGTATAATTTGAGTATGTTGGTTGTTTCTATAAACTGGAACATCTGTTTAATGAAGAACAGCAGCAGTGACGGTGACAGAGGAGCAAATGTGTCAGAGAGCCATGCTGGATGTTGTGCTGGTTTAGAAAAAAAGGGGATAAGAACACAGAAGATAGTGATGTGTTGGTGTTTATCCTAAAATGTGCTACTCCCTTCAGCTTCCATGACCACAAGCAAACAAAGGAGTCGGAAGTCAAACCGAAGTCCACTCTGAAACAAGGTCTCCAAAAAAACAAAAGCTGTGTTCATGGGGTTTTTTTTTTTTGTTTTGTTTTCCCCTCAGCTAGAGAATACCATCTGACAATACTGAATTATTAAAAATAGCATGACATGATGTGACAAAAAGTTTTCATCCGGCTTTAGCACTGAGTACAAGTCCCAGCATATTATGAGATACAATTGCAAGCATGACATTTAACAATGGCATGAAATACAGAAGCTTTGACATTCATGCCGCTGCTTTGTGTATTTAGGGAGTAAAAAAATAAACACAGCCAAAAACTAAAGTCAAATCTTACACTACAGGCACACGCTCACACACACACACAGAGTTTTAGCTCCAGCTGGGTGGCCTGAAGCAGGAGGGTTTGGCCTTGTTTCCTGCCACTGTGTTATCGCTTGTGCTTTGTGTGGGATGCTCAGGATTTTGCCTGACAAGGTAAAAATTCAGAAGAAGCAAAGGCAATAAGAGTTGAGTCTGTGTTCTGTCTTGTCTGGTACACAGCAAGGAGACTCATGAAGGAGCAGTATATGTAGGAAATTTTTCATGAGAGAAAGCGTGAGAGAGATATTTGTGATATCGAAGGTTTGTGACTGAAAAGTGCTGATTTAGCTGAATCTTCCTCATGTAGCACTCTCCTCCTGAGGAAACCTGGAGGCAGCAGGGCTCAGGGGCAACAGAGTCAGGAGCAGGTGGATGATGGAGGAGGGAGGATGATCACTGCTGTGGATCAGAACCGTAGGGAACATCAGCTGCATACGGAACCTGGGGAGAGAAATGGGAGCAGAGAGAGAGAGAGAGAGAGAGAGAGAGAGAGAGAGAGAGGAGAGAGAGGAGAGAGAGGGAGAGGAGGAGAGAGAGAGAGAGAGAGAGAGAGAGAGAGAGAGGAGAGAGAGAGAGAGAGGATTGATAGAGAGAGAGGAGAGAGAGAGAGAGAGAGAGAGAGAGAGAGAGAATACCTGCTTGTGTGTCTGTCATGAGAATGTGTGTCTTGGTATGAGTTTGTGTTTTGGAACAGAAAGCAGGTGGTGATTTCTGTACACTGTGTGTGTGTGTGTGTGTGTGTGTGTGTGTGTGAGAGAGAGACAGGTGATTAGAGGAGGAGAGAGAGAGGAAGTGATAGGGTGGGGGTTGATAATGTGATTGATGTGGGGATATAAGAGCCTCCCTTGGCAACAGTGAGGTGAGATCTCGCTTTCATTTTCTTGTTCCCTTTCTGTCTCTCATTTCAATTCAATTCCATTTCCAGATAGCTTTATTGGTGTGGCTTTATAATATTGCCAAAGAATCAAGAATACACTGCAGGTACATCAGTAACATTAATAATAACAATGGCAACATACTACACACTAGTAATAACTAATAACAACAACAACAAAAATAATTGTAGTAATAGTAAGAAAATACCTACAATAAGCAAATAATAAAAATCAGACTTAGCCTTTTACTTTATTACCCTGATTGCTTAAATGTGTGTGTCTGTGTGTGCGAGTGTGTGCATATGCACATGTGTGTGTGCGCGTGTGTGTGTGCATGCACATGTGCACGTGTGTGTGGGGGGTGTTCGTAGACTGGCAGGCAGGTGGTTGCCGATGATGGGGTCTCAGGGGTTTAGTGTGCACCATGGCTGGTCGCTTCCACCGAAGCAGAGTTGGGGGGTTGGGGGGTTGGGGGGTTTGTTTAAAGGAGGAAATTAGAGGGTGCTGACCGATCACTTTAGCCACTCCATATGGGTTAATCATGAATGGATGATATAAGACTTGAATCTTTATGAGGTTTATTCAGCCTTACGCTCAACTTTGTCCTGTTTCTTATACATTTCTGATGGGAGTGGTTTCTTCCAGGATGACCCCGCCTCCCTCCACATGGCACAAGGGCTCACTAAATGGTTTTATGTGGATGATGGAAGTCATGTGCTGTGACCTTCTAACTAACCAGATCTCATCTCAGTGAAATAACCATGGGAGAAATTGGAGCAGTGTCTTAGACTCTCAACCACCATCATTAAAAAACACCAACTGAGAGAATATCTTTTGGAAAATGGTTCATTTTTTTCAAGTACGGTTTCATCGACGTGTAGAATCAGTGCCAGGCATATTGGCGCTGTTCTGGCAGTTTATGGTGATCACACACTTTTGGCAAACAGCAATGCAAATTTCTGAAATAGCTGTATCCATTGTTTACATAGAAGAAATTGAAATGAGAAAGATCACTGGTGGCAATGAGCTGTTTTGCGTATTATACTTGATTGGATTTGAATTAGTCTATCCAGGGAAATGACTCCAGGTGTATTACATTTGGCTAAAATCCTTTCGCGATTTAAGACAAACAAACCAGCCAGGTGTAAAAGGGGTCAGTGAGACCTCCTTATAATGACTAACTCGACTGGCACTGAGTTCGAAGTATGACTTGCATAAGAGCTGTCAGAAACTGAGTGACTCTTCACAGCTTTATTCAATGTTCTGCTTCCCACCCTCTGCCGTTGTGCTTTCTTTTCTTTTTTAGTCAAATGTTGCAAGGTCAAAGAACTCTCTGACCTTAGCCCCCTTTTCTTCTCTCTCTCTCTCTCTCCCTCTCTAATATAATTATCCAGGGTTTTTATTTATTGCTCCACCCTTCCCCCATCTCTCACCCAACACTATGGCACTCACCCAAACAATGGCCTATTTCCACCATCCTGCTAAAACGTGCTGTCTTGTACTGTTGAGTGGGAAAGCTGTAGGTAAAGATAGCTCCTCATTACTGCACATATTGCACACATCACCTCCTCCTACTCAATAAATCCCATCTTCAATTCGGCAGACCGCCGTAATAAGGCTCTGGAGGGTGTGTAATTATTCCGAAGCACATCGGTGGGTGAATCTCTTTGTTTTTGTTTATTAGGTGTTTTCAAGAGAATTCCCTTATATCCTGTAATTCTTATTTTTTGTACAAAGGACTATGATTCATTCCACATAACCCAAAAAAAAAAAAATGTTGAGGAAAGGTGAATTTGGGAGATGACGTGTCCTTGAACAGGCTTTTCTATTTACAGCTGCTCCGTCAGTCACTGTCGATTCCTGAGTGCCTCCCCCTTTCCCTCGTTCTCCATCAGTGTCCGCACCCCTCCCAAGTCCGTTTTCAGAGTTTTAGTGTGCAAGGCAGCAGAGGTTTGTGCGCTAAAAAAGGGAACAGTAAAAAGTGGCTGGCATTTTTACGGGTAGCCGTAGATCACGGCTGTGCGGAGAGCTGGAGTTTTATATACCCTGCCATCCCGCACATCACTGAATGAGACCCAGAGAGAGGCAGTGTGCCTTCAGATCTGATCACAGATAGATAGGAAGGAAGCAGCTATGAGAATGGATTGGCCAACATTTCATTTTGTCATGCCAAATCTAGAGGGTGGCTACAAATTAAACGTTAAGAAAGACATTCCATTGTACATTTTATCTGTTCGTAAGATGCAGCTTGCTGTTTAAAGTTAACAGAGATGCGATGTTTGGAGAACTGTGTATCCCCCCCCCCCATCTAAAGTACCCCTGATACAGTCTCGATCACAGTAACTGGGTCAGTCTTTGAAGTCTGGTGCTGGTGTGGTTAAAAGATGGCTAGGAGTCTGGTTAGGGTGCAGCTTGCTGTAATGTGGACATTATGAAGAGGGTTTGTTTTACTCAATGAAGCCAAAATGCACACCAGGATGCAGTACATGAAAGGATCTGCCTCATGTAGTTACCTGCTCTCTGTCTTTCCAGTGCACTTTCAAAAATTGTGTATTGTGTAATTTCTGGTGTATTTTCTACCTTTCTGACTTAAATGGTCATGGTGATGACAGTGATGACGTCATTTTAGTGCACAATGATGTCATGAATGCATGCGGTGCATTTACATCGTTGGTGAAATGGAAAGCCGTTGGGTTCTAGTGTCTGTGTGTTCCTATTATTCCAAGGTAATGTTTTCTGAGCACAATATTCATTCATTTTCATTTTCCTTCATTATCCTTGTCAGGGTCACAGTGGATCTGAGACCTATTCCGGCACTGAGTGTGAGGTTAGAATAGACCCTCCTTCGAACATTTACAAATAAGTTGTCCCTAGTTGTGAATGAGTGTGTGAATGTCTGTATGGTATCTTCCAATGGACCACTGGTGGTCCAGCAGCAGGATCCTACACTTTTACCACCATGGCCCGTATTCCATTCCTGCATAGGTTACAAACCCATCCACTGTTAAATCTCAGTGCTTATTCCAAGCCCTGATAAAATGGGAGGGTTGTGTCAGGAAGAGCAACCCGGCATAAAACCTGTGCCAAATCAAATATGCGGATCGGATGATCGGATGATCTGCTGTGGCGACCCTGAACAGGGAGCAGCTGAAGGACAACAACATCAGCATCCTGCAATGAACTTGAATTCTATCCTTGGTGCATTCCCAACTTTCTCGGGATCCACAATGACCCCTACCACAGTATAAGATGAATGAATGAATATATTGGCAATAATTGTTATTCATAATGCAACTGTGCTGTATAACATCAATTATGCACTCTAATGTACATATAAGATTTTTTTTTTAAAGTATTATTTAAATGCATAATTGACAATCTAGTAGTACTCGAGTTAATGGGGGGGAGGGATCATAGGAGCACCACAGGAACAGTACAGATCAGAAGGCAAGGCTTGTGGGAGACCAGGCAGATTTTTTGGCTCATGTTTTTGAACCAGCTTTAGCTTAGTGTGTCAGGAGGCCTCTGGAGGACTTGGAGGTTACAGAGAAGTCGTGTTTCTGTCTTCAACTTGCCAAGTGAGAGTCAAAACTGAAGGCTCATAGTAACACACACACACACACACACCCCTTTCAGGGACCACTGACCCAGTTTTGTAAATGTTTATGAAATATCATAACATTTTGTCATACCCATATTTTGCCTATCTTTTCTATTCTCACTGTTGTGTGTTGGACGCTTGTGCTGGATGGTCTTCCTTGTCCATTCGCAGACTAAAACACTGGCTTATCCTCATTTATAAATCTATCCTGGTATTCTTCCTTCATATCTTCAGCCCTACATCTGTAGAAGACATGCAGGTAGCTACAGTCCTCAGTCTCAGGAATTCTTCTTGCTCTCTGTTCCATAGGTGTGCACTGAACTGGGAGAAAAGGCAGTCTGCTGCTCACGCTGCCTGGAATAATTTGCAAAGTGAGCTGAAATTTAAGGAGCTCATCTCTTTGGATGCTTTTAAAGTGATTTTAAATGGCTTGGTGACAGAAGCATCTGGTTGTAGATGTTTTACCTGATGCAGTTATGTACAGATATTGATCCTCTTCCCATTATACATACATTGTAACTGGATTTAATTTGTGTGAGGTTTGTGTGCTTGTTTGTATAGCTACTATTTGTTATACCAGTGCAAACTGTGCTGCTGCCTATCTTGGCCAGAACACTCTTGCAAAAGAGATTTTTAATGTCAGTGTGCTTTTACTGAAGACTAAAAAAAGTATTACTCTCTCCTCAGCCATTAATCTGGAAAATTCTTTAAAGCTATATTCCATATTCCGTATTATATTCCATATAATATATATATATATATATATATATATATATATATATATATATATATATATATATATATTTTAATATATATATATATATATATATATATATATATGCATCTATCATAGCAGCAATACTATGAACCTCTGTAATTCCTTCACATCATTACATGTTCAAGCAGGTGTAAGCATCTCTCTCTCTCTCTCTCTCTCTCTCTCTCTCTCTCTCTCTCTCTCTCTCTGTCTCTCTCTCTCTTGTTCATGCTTTGATGAATGAATAAACAGGAGGCGCCGTGCGAATCACCCTCAAGTGCCTGTCCACTTTCATTCTTATCATTTGACAAATACGAGCAATAATAAATGCATTCATAATCTTGTCACCTCTCTGGGGGTAGCTTGTGTTTCTTGCATTTCACGCTCAGCTGTTTCATGATGGCCAGACATAAATAGTGGCAAAAAAACACCCACGGGTTTAGTCAGCTGTGAACAAGCTTTAAAAAAAAGAGAGAAAGAAATCACTCATAGAAAATCACTCCGCATGAGCTGGTTTCACTTATTAGGACACCAAGCTCTTATCATCTCCACCCAGATGTTCCAGAACACAGGAGACGTCAGACTTGCCTTCACAGCAAAGAACTCCATCATTCCACTGCTCAGCCGCTGTCCTTAACCTCTCCCTTCTCCGACCCATAATGCATCATTTCCTGCAGTGGAGTGCTTGACACTTGGTGACGCACGGGCAGGAAAAGGGCAGATTGGTCATTTGCCGGTGCTCTCTGAGTGAAAAGTTCTGTCACTTTAAAATCACCCACTCTTTTATTTCTTTTTTTGTTGGAATAAATTCCAGAAACTGCAGTGTAACAATGTCAAATCTTTTTTTACAACCTGCAAACCCATTTCCTCTTTATTTTTCTACATTATTATTATTATTTTTTTTTTTACTGCTATACAGTATTTTTAATTTGTCATATCTAGGCCAACATTTTTCACTTCTATACTGACACCCAGAACAGTATCACAATAGCAGATATGAGAAGAAATTCTAAAAACATGTGTCATCTTGACATTCTTTGTCAATGGATTTATACTATTTTGTATATTTGTATTGTACCTTTTTAACTGGATATATCGATCAGCCATAACATTATGAGCACTGAGAGGTGAAGTGAATAAGAATATCAATAAAAATATCTCCTCATCATGGCACCTGTTAGTGGGTGGGATATATTAGGCAGGAAGTGAACATTTTGTCCTCAGAGTTGATGTGTTAGAAGCAGGAAAAATGGGCAGGTGTAAGGATTTGAGCAAGATTGACAAGGGCCAAATTGTGATGGCTAGACGACTGGATCAGAGCATCTCCAAAACTGCAGCTCTTGTGGGGTGTTCCCAGTCTGCAGTGGTCAGTATCTATCAGAAGGGGTCCAAGGAAGGAACAGTGGTGAACGAGTGACAGGGTCATGTGTGGCGAAGGCTCATTGATGCATGTGGGGAGTGAAGGCTGGCCCGTGTGGTCTGATCCAACAGACAAGCTACTGTTGCCCAAATTGCTGAAGACGTTAATGCTGTTTTGGCAGCAAAAGGGGGACCAACACAATATTAGGCAGGTGTTCATAGTGTTATGCCTTGTTGGTGTATAATCGATATGCTGTAATGTGGAGAAAGACATTTACAGCATTTGGTAGACACCCTTATCCAGACTGATTTACATTTATCTCAGTAGTTGAAGGTTAAGGGGCTTGATCAGGGGTCCAGCAGTGGCAGGATTTGAACTCATGACTTTTTGATTAGTGGCCCAACATCTTAACCACTGAGCTAGCACTTCCAGACAAGACTCTATTTTTCTAATCTTCATCTATCCAGTATCGGTGATCCTGTGCCAAGCGATTCCTTCTCTTGGCACTCAGTGTGGTCTTCTTCAGACCATCCACTTCTGACCTCTCATCAACAATGCATTTCTGCCCATAAAACTGGATGTTACTTTTGTGCATAAAAATTCTAGCTTCTGGAATCCTCAAACCAGGCTGTCTGGCACAAACAACCATACCACTGTCAAAATCAATGAGATATTTTTCTCGCCATTCTCAATCTGTCTATCTACATGGTGCATTGTACTAATGCCAAATGATTGCTTGATTGGATAATTTGCATATACATGCAGGTGTATATGAGTTCCTAATGAGTTGGTTGATTCACTGAACATACCCCACACACATCAAAATGTGAGCAGAAGTATAACCTAATTGCAGTTTTCTACCAGAAAACATCTAACCAGCATGTCCATAGATTCTTCAGCGATCTGCTTGTTTGTATTGTATTGTCTGAATAGCTTTTTTTGTATCATTATTTAAAATGACTACTGATATGAAAATCAGCTCTTATACATAAAAAAGTAAGGGCACTGTAAACGACTACTATTAAAACAATACTTTCTTGCAGTGACATTGCCTGTGGCATAGAGGTAGGATTATATAATGTAAACGTAAATGGGGATGTGGTAGCTAAGTGTTTAAGGTGTTGGACTACTGATCGGAAGATTGTGAGTTCACACCCCAGGTCCACCAGGCTGCCACTGCTGGGCCACTGAGCAAGGCCCTTAACCCTCAGTTGCTCAGCTGTCTAAAATGAGATAAATGTAAGTCGCTCTGGATAAGGGCCAAATGTAAGTGTATAATATATGCTATTTCACATCGTCATGACATCACTAGTGAACGTACACTGACGGCTTTATGAAACCCAAACCAAAGACGGCTTTGTAATGTCTTCCGGGGCCTGGTTTATTAAGAATGTTGCTTAAGATCTGGAGAAAAACTGTACCTCTGCAGTCCTTAATTTCTTTCTGATGCACCTGGGAAAGCGTAGAATGTTGAGGAGAAAAAGAAGAAGAAGATCAAAAAGGGGAAGGCTTTTAAGTTAATGCATAAATAAGAGCCATGCTCCAGCGAGAGAGGAAGTGCAGCTGAGGAAGTACGCTGCTTTACCTTGCTTCGTTTTCATTTTCACTCTAGTTTCTTATTGACCATGAAAATTAGTCTTTATTTAACCAGAAGTGGAGCTGAAGACGTTCAGAACATATTGATCTTAAACCACAGTGAGTTCTCTCTCCTATACCCATCAGGAATAGAAATCTCTTATTTGCAGCCATTAACTCTTTGGGGAGATACTGACAGCTCGGCAGCTCAGACTCTGACACATCCAATCCGATCCATGGTGGAGGAACAGTGGCTTCAGCACTGAGCTGATGTACCTAGCAGTTGCTGGGATTTTCTAGTCCGTTCCTCCGGGGTTGAGACAGAAACATCTGGTCTTGTGGCGAGCAGCAGTCAGTGATGTGAACAGAAGTCACAGGGAACAGGTCAGCCTTGAGTAGAAACAGTTTAAAAGTAATCTCAAGGCTTAAGGATTTTGTAGGTCATGTGACACAGAGGTACAATTCGCCATCAGTTTCATGGTCTTTCCTCTGCTAAGCATCAGCAAAATGTACAGGGTTTGTTAAGTCCCCTGCTAAGAAGATAATTTGTAATATACAAGGTTGAGCTACTGTTTAAACAGTGCCGAGTCCTCCTGCGAATGACATTGTGTCACGTCAAAGCGTTAATTAGGCCTGATTTGTTTTCCATTTTATACAATGCTAAGCGTTAACTGTGGAAAAAGGGAGCAGAGAAAAAAAACACCCTACTTTCATCAGCATTCATTTATTTCACTCCATTACCGTTTACACGTTCCTCCATCTGTTTCGTGAAGCCTCGTGCTTTGTCAGCTATTACTGCGCTAATTTGAGCAAGCTAGAGCGTGAACAAGAGCTTCACACCGGACGGATCTCATCGGTAGATGAGTAAAGGCTTCAATGCGGCAGCTCTCTGAGATTTGCCTCGCCTTGGCAGGAGCGATTTAGGGCGAAACACTGAAAATTAAGCAGCTCTAATCCGTCACCCGGAGAAGAGCAACACAAGTTTCATTAAACGATGGATCACTAGGGTCATGTCATGCTTGCCTGAGAGTTATTGGAGGTCATGCTGTGGTATTTCTGCTCTCAAGGTCAATCTGATATTTTAGAATAGGTCGAACATAAAAACGTGGCTATAAAACCTGAAGAGTTGCAGCTCCAGTTTTATCTGAACAGTATAGCACGTGAGGTAAATATGGCTCTGCACATGTGCTAGTAAAGACTACAGATACATATGGAAGACATGGCTGTTTCTGTGCAAACATGGCTCCTGGGAGCAGGCCTACATCCCTGGGTAACAATCTCATTCTGGAATTTGTGGCCAGATATAGAAACATGTATTATCCATAGGAATGTGTGGATTGGGTTAGACGGGGACCTTGAAATAAAGTCGTTGTCTTTTGTCTTTCCTAAGACTGCCTCATAAAACATTTGAGTAACACATTAATGCAGAAGTACCCTAAACAGTTTGCTCCACATGTGCTCTATTAGACTGCGTAATACTGAGTTGAGTTCTTGCTCTAAAGCTACTGGATGTAAAAATCTGGAGTCTCTGGGGAAAAATACAATTGGAAGTTACTTGCAGAAGAATATTTTATAATGTCGGTTGTGCTGCATCTTTCTCTACTGTGTGAATCAATCTCACAGCTTTAACTGCAGAGTTGATGTATATTAAATGAAAAGCCAAAGCCTGCCATATTATACTGCACAATAATGCTACATTCACACACAGCGACTCTCAGCGACAAAGCAACTATTCATTTTCAATAAGAGCTGGTGACTTTCAGCAACATGAGCGACAGCAGCTGTCAGTCACTAGATGTGGGCTTGTCCAGCTATGCAACAAAATTGAGAAAAGGTTATCTTTAGGTAAATATGGAGAAACTTGGTGCAACGACTAACAAAGGGAGTAGACAGTAGAGTGCACGTGATCCATGGCAAAGAGCACAATGTCAGCATTTGGCAGAAGCTTTTATCCAGAGTGATTTAGGTTTATCTGATTTATACAAAAAATAAACAGCTTGGTGATCCTGGGATTTAATTTCAACCTTCCAATCAGTAGTCCAACCTTTTAACCACTAAGCAACCACTTACCCAGTACATAGTTTTCAATGGTACGTACTGCATAGGCATGTAATATTCGTGCAATTGTAAAGGCACAAAAAAGCTTTCATGCTTTTGCTTACGTTTTTCTGAATTTATTAATTATTATTTGTGTAAGAATGATTCATTTTCTTGGATTCGCCATTCAGAGAAATTAATTTTCCTCCCCTAACACACTGACTGAAGACCTTTCACTATTCTCTTGGACATGACAATATACACAGCACACCTCTGTGGCCTGTTTTCACTTTTGCCTAACAAGTAACCGACATGGTCAGTAAGAGTAATTGCTTTAACCTGGTTATAAAAGTCCTGAGAGATTAGAGCCAATGTATTCAATTTGGTAGAAATTTATCACACACATGCACTCTCTCTCTCTTGCTCTCTCTCTCTCTCTCTCTCTCTCTTTCTCTCTCTCTCTCTTACACTCTCATTCTCATTCTCTCTCCCTCACTCTTACTCTTTCTCTCACTCTCATTCTCTCTCTCTCTCTCTCTCTCTCTCATCCTCTCTCTCTCTCTCTCTTGCTCTCTCTCTCTCTCTCTCTCTCTCTCTCTCTCTCTCTCTCTCTCTCTCTCTCTCTCTCTCTCTTACACTCTCATTCTCATTCTCTCTCCCTCACTCTTACTCTTTCTCTCACTCTCATTCTCTCTCTCTCTCTCTCTCTCTCTCTCTCTCTCTCTCTCTCTCTCTCACTATTTATGTTGCATTTATCAGAGGCTGATGTACTAAAACTTATAAAGACAAGCGCTTTTCTTTTCTCTATATTTTATGTTTGCCTCATTTCCTAACATTTAAGGGAAGGTACACAGGCAGTGTGTCCAAGTATATGTCTAAGTGAATCCCTACTGCCTCTAATGTACTTAACTGATTAGACAGGGCCTGTTTCTTGTCCCTCACCTCATAAAACGCCAGTTCTTATGGGAAATCATGGCCAAACACTACAGGCAGGATTTGGCAAGTCCGAAAATAGCCAGAAGTTTTTCTGGATTTCACCAAGAGGCTTTCTTGGCAGATTCTCTTTCCCTCACATCTCTGAGGAAGTGGTGTTGCCTGGAAGGACGGGTGTGCGAAGAAGGAGGAAAGATGGCATCTTAGTACTGTGAGGTGAAACGTATTGTTTCAGATATTCTATTCATAATAGCTACTGATTAGTTTCTGAATTTGAATGATAGATAATATGATTTATAACTTAATGTATACATATGAATTTGCCAAAATCAAACAGCTAAACCTATAGGGTTCCATGCAGATATAATGCATAAGTGTATTTTGTATTTTCATGAGTGTAGGAACAGCTGGAAACCTGGCTAACAGCAGCATCAAAGGTGTGCTACTGTGCTAGATATTCAATCAGATCAGCTCCTCTTAATCCAATCGAGTGTTCACTGCCTCTCAGCTTAGTGACACTTTCGTAATGATGTACCACCAGATTTTACTTGCTCGTTCGTTCTTTATCATTTTAACAAATCCTTTAACAAATACATTTTCTCTCGCTTTTGTTGGTGCTCTCTAGGAATCTGTACAACTGAAATGAATTTGTCAAGTCTATTTATAATTAGATATTAAGAAGAAATCTTATAAAAAAAACAGAGAGTATTTATTATTATTTGTGTGGTGATCTGGCAACTCTTTACACACTGCTGAATTCTGGCAAACAGCAAAACATGAAAAAAATGAAACTATATTTTCTTCATGAAACAAATAGATTTTACCAAAAAGTGTATTTTTTGGTATATTATTTTTTATTGGTTTTATAACAACAGCAAAAAAACAAAAAACAAACAAAACAAATAAAAAAAACCCCAATATGCCAAAAAACTAAACCAAAATAAGTAGAAAAAAAGAAAGGGGGAGGCCAGGTGACATAAATGACATAAATGCCTAAATAAAGTACAAAGGAGAAGTACATATCGCAAATAGGAGGAGAGAAATCAGCATATAAATATCACAAATATGTCAAAATCTTGAAATTTCATGGTCATATAAATGTTGGAGGAAGGGACCCCAGACTTTGGGAACATTTTTTAAGGGTCTTTGCCTCGTTAAAGCTTATTTTCTCAAGATGTAAGACAGAGACCATCCTCGCAAGCTATCTCTGATAAATGTATTTTTTTAATATTACCTTGGTGAGGCTTTCTGCAAAGATGTGTTAGGTAGCTAAGAAGGCAGACGAACCCTCACGGCCGCAAAAACAGCTATAGGTTATGAATAAAAGTGTCTGTGCTTAAAACAGATCCTGAAGGGTGGTAAATATGATGTTTTGGAACAAATTGGGTTAGAAAACTTCACTTTAAGTCAAGTCAAGAAGCTTATATAGCTGACGCAGTACACAGTGAAGTGAGACAACGTTACTCCAGGACCATTGTGCCACATAAACAACACAGAGCTAAGGACTAACGTAAGTTGTCCTAGCTACATAAAGTGCATCACGTGCAACCTAGTTCAAACAGTGCAAGACTGTGCAAACAGACAATACAAAACCCTACAGGACAGATACACAAAATACACAAAATAACATCGACCAGTATACATTCTGTATAATATTGTATACAGTACAATGTGCAAAAATTATAGAACTGTAAACACAGAGGGTTCTTGTATACATGTACAAGAATGAGTTATACTGTATTCAAATGAGTTATACCATTCATTCATTCATTGTCTGCCGCTTATCCGAACTACACTCGGGTCACGGGGAGCCTGTGCCTATCTCAGGCGCCATAGGGCATCAAGGCAGGATAGACCCTGGACGGAGTGCCAACCCATCGCAGGGCGCACACACACACACTCCCATTCACTCACGCAATCACACACTACGGACAATTTAGAGATGCCAATCAACCTACCATGCATGTCTTTGGACTGGGGGAGGAAACCGGAGTACCCGGAGGAAACCCCCGAGGCATGGGGAGAACATGCAAGCTCCACACACACGGCGGAGGCAGGAATCGAACCCCCAACCCTGGAGGTGTGAGGCAAACGTGCTAACCACTAAGCCACCGTGCCCCCCTATAAGTTACATAACAGGACAAAAGTTTGAGTCATTGCTTGAGCTTGGTCACATCATCATCATCATCATCATCATCATCATTGTATGTGTTTATTGGATGATAGATAATTATCTCTGCATAGCTGTAGTAATATGTAGCTGTAATTTCTTGCTCCTTCTTAATCACATATCTGCATGTATATCTGCTGTATGTGCAGATTTATTTCTTTGTATAAGGGACTGTTTTTCTACTGCAAACGGTTCAAATAGTATAGTATTTAAATAGTATAGTATTCAGTTCCTTTAATGCTTAAATACACTTTAATGTTTCAGATAATCAAACACATTTAAATATTAGTCAAATATGAGGATGGGTTCCCTTTTGAGTCTGGTTCCTCTCAAGGTTTCTTCCTAATTCCATCTAAGGGAGTTTTTCCTTGCCACAGTCACCTGAGTCACCTCAGGCTCGCTCACTAGGGAAAATTTTGTCTAACATCTAGGACTGTTTGTATGTTTATTGTTTCTTATGTTCTGTAAAGCTGCTTTGAGACAATGCTCTTTGTTAAAAGCGCTATACAAATAAAATTGAATTGAATTGAATTGAACTAGCGCAGGCAGTAGGAGGTGTTTATCAGGTTAAGAAGGCTGGGTTTTCACTGTGTAGTTTTCTAGTTTGTAAGTCAAACTATTGTATACTCTGCTCCATCAACGTCGCTGCAGGTGGGATTATATTTTGCAGCAAAAATAGCAACTTAACAAAAAAAATAATTAAAAAAAGAGAAGAATGATTTCCTTACACCAAACCGAATTAGCAATACTCTGGCATCATGCCACTAAAGAGCATGCAGTTCCTAAAGCGTAAAGAAAGATGAATCTAAAATTCCACCCCTTAATATAGACTGTAGTTAGAAACTCAGAATTTCTTCACTGTTTCTTTGAAGCGCTTTCACTCGACAGTGTTTAGAGTAACGGAGATGACAGTAGTTGTTTTTTTATAAGTAGTGTAGACAGCCAAGGATGAAGCTCAGATCAGTTTAAATATCCATGCTATTGTAGTGCAATCAGAGCTGTGAAATTGAACAGCCTGTCACGCACCGAGCCGCTATCAGTACTGCTCAGTCGGGCTTCTTATTTCTTATTCCTCTGTGTCTGACTCGTGTACTGCATGTTCTGTAGTGTGGCCATGCAGGTGACCTCAAGTGAGGATATTCCCACGAAATAGGTCACAGGGGTAATATTCTTCTTTTTGCGTGGAAAATGACATATTCTCCAGTTTTACAGACAGATCACTAGATTTAAGGGCTCTCATTTACAAGGCGTATTTGGGATAGTAGCTTGTGTGTAGAGGGAAGTGAAAGTGGCACGGATATGTCATTTTTCATACTTTCTTCTCATATTCTCTTGAGAAAGATTCTGCATATTCAGCTTCTTTTTTTAACGGTATATATAAAGTCCTGCATATGCTGCATGCTTACTATAGTGTCCATACATGCATGCACAATATGTGACTATCATAAAGATTAATATTACAATGCTTTAGAATATTAACAAGCCTCTAATTTTATACCGTGACAGACGGAGAGAGCATTAGCTCATGTACACTTGCTCGTTCATGTAATTATCCAATCAGCCAGTCATGTGGCTTCAATTCGTACAAATACAAGCCAAGAGCATCAGTCAGTGTTCACATCAAACATGAGAACGTGCAAATATGTGATCCCGGTCACTTGTGGCATGAATGTTAGTGCCAGGCAGGTTGGTTGAATTTTTTTTATTTTTATTTTTATTTTTTAAAGAAATCTCCTGGGATTGTCACATACAACAGAAACTCCCTAGGCTTTACACAGAATGGTGCAAAAACATCCAGGAAATGGTAATTCGGTAGCCAGACCCGGGTTGTTGTAGAGAGAGGTCAGAAGAGAATGGCCAGACAGGTTTGAGTTGACAGGAAGGATACAGTTAGATTAGCATTTAAGTGCCAAACCTTGAGACAGATGGACTACAATTCTACTCCTGTCAACCAAGAACAAAAATCTGAGGCTTTATGAATGATTCTGAATTACAATTACATTTTTATGGTCATCAAGTAAATGAGGCCGAGTTTCATGACATAAAATGCCATCGCAACTCTACATCAAATCAACAGCACCAAAAATAAACAATGTAAAATGCATTAAACTGTATATGCAAGTATTAGTTTTTATTGATTAATCAACATATAGACATGCATGCTTGTTAAATCTAAAACTATACAGTGTGCTGATTGACAAAGAAAATATACATCAATCATCTGAAATAACTAACTTGTTGCTATTCTCGCGTAGCCAGACCTTCAGACTGATTGCAGAAGGTTTGGACTCCATAGCACCTTTTATTGGCCAAGGACCGTCCAAGAGAGCATCTGAACGACATGCAAAGCAACCAATCACAGTTTGTTTTGTTCAGGGTCATGTTTAGGGGTGTGAATATGTAAAGTCGATGTCCCTACAAAAACAGACCTGCGTGCAACCATAGATCATTCATTTAAGAAGGTCGTGCAAATTAATGAGTCTAAACTGTGAACTACAGGTAATTTAATATCCAGCATTTAGCTGATCCTCATAAGCACTCACTGTGGATGGCTTCCTTCTTCCACTTTAAACATTTTGAAAACTGCATTAAAACAGTCATTTGAATGAATGAATAATCAGTCATGAAAATTGAGCAGCACTACTGGTTATTAAACTTGGTACCTTTCTTTGTACCTTTTAAAACTATGTATGTAACAGTGAACAACACTGATTATCTCCTCATCATGGCACCTGTTAGTGGGTGGGATATATTAGGCAGCAAGTGAACATTTTGTCCTCAGAGTTGATGTGTTAGAAGCAGGAAAAATGGGCAGGTGTAAGGATTTGAGCGAGTCTGACCAGGGCCAAATTGTGATGGCTAGATGACTGGATCAGAGCATCTCCAAAACTGCAGCTCTTGTGGAGTGTTCCCGGTCTGCAGTGGTCAGTATCTATCAAAAGTGGTCCAAGGAAGGAACAGTGGTGAACCGGTGACAGGGTCATGGGCGGCCAACGCTCATTGATGCACGTGGGGAGTGAAGGCTGGTCCGTGTGGTCCGATCCAACAGATGAGCTACTGTTGCTCAAATTGCTGAAGACGTTAATGCTGGTTCTGATAGAAAGCTGTCAGAATACACAGTGCATGACAGTTCAGGGCTGTTTTGGCAGCAAAAGGGGGACCAACACAATATTAGGCAGGTGGTCATAATGTTATGCCTGGTCGGTGTATGACCATACAAGGTTTTTAAAGTAAAAACTGGCTATAAGCTTAAAAAATAAAGGGTTTATGATACATTATTGTATTACTGTAGGTTTACTTTAGGCAAACCCTGGGATGTTAATGACACAGGGCCATTCTCCTCACCTTTCACCTGCACTAACCAGACTGCTTATCCCTGCACTAGTACAGAGCCATGGCAGAGTGTGTCTGTCTGTCTGTCTGTCTGAGTGCATATCCCACTGCTGAAGCGCTAATCCCTCATAGCTGCTTTAAGCTTTCTGAATGAGAGGCTGCAGCTTGCTGGCTGTGCTCTCTGAAGCGCTGTATGCTGTTCTGTCTGTTCCATTCTCTCTGCTTTTCCGTCGTCTCTTCCATTCACTCTGGCTCAGATTTTATCCACTTCCTTGCCTTCTATGCCTTTCTATTCTCCTTCTGCCACACTGAGCCGATTGTTTCCTCACACACACGCACACACACCACAGAGCAATGCTCAGACAAACATAGAGTAGAGGACACATTCATTTTTTGAGCAATCGGTGTTTCTACAGAGTTTTCAGTATCTGCAGAAGCCAATCATTTCTAAAGTGGTCAGTAGAGTGTTAAACACATCTCAATGGTTGTGTACACTCGCTTATATGTGTGATGTGAGTTATTTTTTTTAAGAATGAGTATCTTCATACAGGAACCATTATAATTTGGTGCCATTTTATATCTCTGTTTTTCATTCCTGTAGCTTACCATCAATTGTTTTTCCCCAGTATGACCTATTTTCTGCTTTTCAACTCAACATCACTTTTATCCATCATGAGGATTAGGGTTAATGTATTTCCATTAAGGTTCTCGTAGTTTAAACACATAATACTTATTGAATGGATTGAAATGTTTATGATCCTGTGTTCTTCTGTTCGTGCCTAAATTATTTATAGTGAAGATTTCCTAAAAACCACCATTATCTCTTGCTGCAGGAATTGCACTAGGGTTAGATGAATAATGAACTACGCTGAGTAAATTTATATTCATATCATACAGCACTGTGGGGAAAAAAGTCAGACACTGGCCTTGTGTTGTTTTTTGCCAACGGCAAGTGATGTATGGGCAAAGAAAATGGTCAGTGTTGTGAAAATTTAACAGAAAATCACACAAAGGTCTCTGACAGTATGTAAATATGTTATTTGTAATTTATTTGTTATTTGCTTGATCAGTTCTGAATCGGATGTATCCTGCAGCAGGGAGTTCTGCATTTGTTTTTAATCTTTTCGTATTTGACGTTGAAGAGTCACATAAAATACACATGGACACAGATTCCTCTGTCTCTATTCACCTTCTTCACCATCAATCATTCACCAAACTGTGCAGGGACATAGACAAAGGCTGAACTGCATCGATGCCATTGATAAGATCTTTTTGTCGATCAATAAAACATTATAGACCTGCTGTTTGCGATGATGGCATGTTGTTTGTCTTTGTGCAACCAATAACCCATCCGTTATTTGAATTAGCCGGGCTAATGGACTAATTTTCCTGTTAATACCACCAAAATGAGTCTCTTAATCGCTAGTAATTCCCTCAGCGGCCTGACATTAGTAGTAAGGAAGAGCTTGATCTCTCTCTCTCTCTCTCTCTCCCTCTCTCTCTCTCTCTCTCTCTCTCTCTCTCTCTCTCTCTCTCTCTCTCTCTCTCTCTCTCTCTCTCTCTCGTGAATTAAGTTTGCTCAGCAGGCAGCATGGTCTGGTGTGATGGTGATATTCTGCTGAATCCTGCACAGGAGGAAAAGAGCCTGTATTTCATTTCAAATTTGTACTTGCTTTCATTAGTAATTGATTTCTGTAATTGTGAATCACTCCAGAAACACAGGAGCTTGCGCTGTGTGTGGCCAGCTTGTTCAGAGGACCCCGGATGAGATGGCTGTTTAGATGAGAGTGAAGGTTGAAGCTCTTTGGCTCAGTCCTGTAAGGTGGTTTTCACACTGGTCACGTTTTCTGCGGTTTGAATCCGAGTGTGATTGCGGAGCTCTTGCAGCGTTGGGCTGGTTTTAGACTCACTTGATTCTTTCAAATCCTGGTTATGTTTGCGTTCATCTTACGTCATCACAAATGTGCATGGAGAACATAGTTTTTCTTATTATTACAGTGGAAAAATACTGTAAAATATTACCAATATGAAGCGTATTTAAACTGTATGGCTGCTTACAAAGAACTGACCCAAGTGGAGCATTCCATGTCAAGGGTCCTCACAGGAAGTCATGCCACCAAGCTTGGGCTAAAAATAGAACAGACCACCCACACCACCAATCTGTAAATAAAAAAACACATGAAAAGTCCCCTAGCTTTTGAAAGCATTCCAAAGGCAACGTTGGTATCATGGGTTGAGTCTTTCGAAACAAAAAAAACATCCCTAAAATTAGTAAACTTTGCTTGGCTTTCCACTGACACAAACCAGTTTTGAACGTCTCCTGGACGTATGCACAACTTTGGTTTGGTTTGGTTCAGTTTGTTCGTAGGTCGAAAATGCTTCGTACATCAATGCAAATTTCTTGTAAAATTTTCATTCTTACGATAAAAATGTGTAAGGGAGGGCATTTGTAAGCCGAGGTTCCGCTGTATTATTTTGTTGTTATTATGCACAGTAAGTTACCTCACCTCTTCTTTGACCCACAGCGTTCCCATGCCCTGTCAACTCATGTTACATGAGTTGTGGAAATTAATGATGTCCACATTGGGTTAAACACATGCGCAGGTTACTTTACTTCCTGAACGTTCATATCCACAGGAATTGCAGCACAGTTCCAGTGTATCCGAACTCACACTACCTCCTACAGGTAGTCTCAGGTTCAGTATTGCAGTGCGCATTCCAGTTCACATGACAGCTTTCACATTACCAATTTTTCATGTGAACCATGCTCTCTTTCAGAATAAACTCCCAGTGTGAAAGCCCCCTGAGAAAACCGCTCTCTCCGGTACGATAGGAAAGCTGAACACGTTTGTGCTTCACCAGGGGACAGTGCAGTGTGTTCTGGATCAGGCATAATGCTGAGAGCAGGATATTCCTGGAAGCTGTCACATGGACACAAAGCAGAACTCTTCCCTGCTCATTTAAATATTCAGGGTTTGTGATTAGAAGCTGTGCCTCTGTGTTGTAAGTCCATATCTTAAAGACCCAAACAGGAATCAGAAAAGGACCACCAGGGTTCTGACCAAAAACTTGGTACATGTGCATAATCAGAAGCAACTGAACATGTCTTGCATAAACGAAGATTTCATGTAATAGTGTTCATTAAGAGACATAAGACAAGAGTGTTAAACCTATTTTGGGACATTTTTACTCACATCAAGCTTGAAACTGTGTTATACTAAGATAGGGAGCAATCATTTTGCTCCTAATCTAAAAAAGCAAAACAAAAAAACAAACAAACAGAAAATAATTTGAGATATTCCTATACTCAGTTTGGACAGGATCTTATTCCTTTAAATGGTGGTGCATGACGAGACCTGATGTCATGATGAGTGCAGTGATTTTGCAGAGCCAGTCTGCTGATTGCAGCATTTCCTAAATAAAGCTCTAATCATCACATAAAAACACAAAGCTGGTCTCAGATAAACAAGGAGGGGGAAAAGCTTGTTCCAACTAAATATCTGTGAACACTAGTGGTATGCAGCGTGAATCTCTTCATGTATGCTCAGAACAAACCCTCTGCTTCTCCTGTCATTCATAGTCCCCAGAGATCTTAACCTTGAGATCATAAGCTCTTAATCATGAGCTCATTACTATAAGCTCTTAACCATAAGCTCTTATCCATACACTCTTAACCATAAGCTCTTAACCATACGCTCTTAGCCATAAGCTCTTAACCATACACTCTTAGCCATAAGCGCTTAACCATAAGCTCTTAACCATAAGCTCTTAACCATACGCTCTTAGCCATAAGCTCTTATCCATACACTCTTATCCATAAGCTCTTAACCATATACTCTTAGCCATAAGCTCTTAACCATACACTCTTAGCCATAAGCGCTTAACCATAAGCTCTTAACCATAAGCTCTTAACCATACACTCTTAGCTATAAGCTTTTAACCAAAAGCTCTTAACCATAAGCTCTTAGCCATACGCTCTTAGCCATACGCTCTTAGCCATACGCGCTTAGCCATAAGCTCTTAACTATAAGCTCTTAACCATAAGCTCTTAACCATACACTCTTAACCATAAGCTCTTAACCATACGCTCTTAGCCATAAGCTCTTAACTATAAGCTCTTAACCATAAACTCTTAGCCATAAGCTCTTAACCATAAGCTCTTAACCATATGCTCTTAACCATATGCTCTTAACCACACACTCTTAGCCATAAGCGCTTAACCATATGCTCTTAACCATATGCTCTTAACCACACGCTCTTAGCCATACGCTCTTAGCCATAAGCTCTTAACCATAAGCTCTTAACCATAAGCTCTTAGCCATACGCTCTTAGCCATACGCTCTTAGCCATACGCTCTTAGCCATACGCTCTTAACCATAAGCTCTTAACCATAAGCTCTTAACTATAAGCCTTAATAAACCATAATGCTTAACTGTAAGCTCTTATAACCTAAACAGGACCAATATTTTAAGAATTTAAAGTTTTTGTTTTTTGTTTCCATCCTAACCTAAACTTAAACCTACACCAGCAGCATTTAAGCAAAAACTGGTAAACCTAAACCTGCACCAAAATCTTACACAGCAAATAATAAATAAATGACCTTGTTTCTCAATCCGTGACCTGAAGCTGTGTAACATTATTTAACAGCCTGTGCTGCACAAGCACTGGTAAATGATACAGTGAGTGAAATCATTTGAGTCAAGAACATTTAAGTCCTGAACAATAAACAACTCATAAGATAATGTTGATGAAAAATGAAAAATAACTTTATTAATCAGTAACAAAGATTTCAGATAAATGTCTTTGATCCAAACAATGATAATGTGGTTTGTTTCTAGCAATCATTCCTTCCTGTTTTTTTTTTCTTAGCCTTCATCTGTTCTTATTAAACATTTTAGAAGGAAATTTCACAAGCAAAAATATGTTCACCAGGAAGAATGCTGATCATGTTGTCACTGACATTCTGCTTGGAAATGATCAGGGTCCGGGGCTTTTCTGCAGTGATTTGTTAATACATCAGAAGCTCTTCTATCTGAAGAAGCAATGAACAGCACTGTGTAACTAACCTGACTGATGGTTCTAGCTATCTCTCAAGAAGGCCTGAATAAACAATGTTTGCTTGAGAGACAATACATGTAGGTTTTCACATTTGGAAAGACTTCATGATTGCAAATACTATGTGCACATGGGTGTGTATTTGCTTCATGTAGCTTTAGCTGTTTTATAATGAATGACCACGATGGAAAACTGAAAGAATCAACATTAACTAAGTCAGTTAGAAGCCACATTATAGGTTGTTAACCTCAACCCTTTTGCTTTACTGTTTCATTACACATGATACATCCAACCAAATCCATGGCTATTCCAAGCAAAATTAGACAGAAAAAGAATAAAAGAAAACCCAACATGTTAAATCTGTAGCACTTATAGTGTTGGTTTTTGGTTGTATTCTTTTCCTTAGGCACAATTTCATAGGCATTTGTACAGAGCACACGTCATTACAGAGTGATTAAGCGACTGCTGTTGCCAAGGCACTGTAACAGGTAACCTATATGAATCCACTCGGCTTGATTCTGATTGGCTGACACATCATCATTGCTCAGTAGTCACAGTGAGAGTACAATCCATCTGCTCCAGAGAGAGACAGACAGAGAGAGAGAGAGAGAGAGAGAGAGAGAGAGAGAGAGAGAGAGAAAAAATCGAGAGATCGGTTGAAAGATGGAGGCACACACAGCAAAGGAGTGTGTGTGTGTGGGGTGTGTGTGAGTGTGTTGTGTGTGTAGTTTTATGGGCATTTTTTAAAACGGAGTTTACAGAAATTGCAAGTGAGTGTGGAGCAGCAGGGAGAGCTGTCCATGGTGCTGAAAATGTAAGGTTTCCAATAACCTTGCTGAAACAGGAAGGTTATTTAATGATTATTTTCCCTCTCGCTAAAGAATAGACTAACATTGCAATAAAACACAGACAAAACATGACAATGCAACTTAAACTGAGATGTTTTTCAAAAACATTTATTCATCCTATATAGCTTATCCTACATAGGGTCATGGGGAGCCTGAAGCCTATTCCAGGGGACTCGGGCCACAAGGCAAGGGGGACACCCTTGACAGAGAACATTCTTACATACACTCACACACACATTCAAGAGATGTCAGTCAGATCACAACACGTGTCTTTGAACCTGGGAGGAAATCTGAGTATCTGGAAAAAAAACATGTGTTGAAAAAGCACGGAGAGAATGTTAAAACTTCTTGTGCACAGGGTAGACTTTGGAATCAAGTCCCCAACCCAGGAGGTGCAAGGCAAACACACTATACACTTTAAACCCACCATGCCCCCCCTTTTTGACCATCTGCTTAAGCAGATGAATTTATATGCAAAATCTGAACTTGTGTATTTGGATACAAATCTGACCTTTGACCTTGCTGCCGTATTTTTGTGTCCCTTGCTTTTAGTTGACTTCACAGGTGCCTAAACACTGGGAACCAAACACTCAGGAACAGATCCAATTAATGATAAGGTCATGTAAGGTCAGAGGTCATGACCCTATTACAAAACTCTGCCCACGTTGTTTCTGCTTAATCTATTTCCAACACTATTCTCGTCTCCCTAATCCTTCTTTATTTTGCATCCATCCATTCAATTTTCTGCATGCGTCTGCCTTGGTTTTGTGTTCCCTGGACATGCTTGTTCCCTCCTGGTCTGCACTGCAATGCCTGTGCTGTTGCTAATGAGAGAACCCAGGAGAGTTCTGAGAGAAATCCAGCTTCCTCCATCCTCATTCTGTCTCTGACGTGCATGGTGTGTGTATACATAACATAAGCATGGTGTGAACTTAACATAAACCAGTTCAAGATTTCCTTATAAAGATTGTAGTGATATGAATTCCTGCTTAGTTGTTCTTCTTGAGTTTCAATATATTTAGCACAGAGGTCATCTTTTTTTCTTTGAACACTTTAGGAGGAGGTATAGACATATTAAACACATGCTCAAAAAATCAATCGTGGGCTGCGGTTACAGTCTGTGAAATTCCTCATGTTCTCTCCGTGTCTGTGTGGGTTTCCTCCAGGGTCTCCAGGATTCTTCCCAAAAGCTAAGGGTGGATTGATGAAATTAAATGTCAGCTAGTTGTGATTGTGTGTATGCATGGTGAACTGCAATGGATTTCCATCCCATCCAGGGTGTATTCCCAACCCCTGGTGTGGCAATTCCTGGCATAATCTCTGGACCCTATGAAGGATAAAGTGCTTACTGAAGATGAATGAATGAAAAGTATGTTTATACAATATTTTGTCAGTTCATGCAGTATATGGAACTTGCTAACTAGCATTTTGGTTAAACAGGTCACTTTTTAATGCAAAGCATCGATACAAGTTAAAGACACAATTGTTGTTTTATATACGCTGATATGTAAGCAAGGGACCTTGGTACAACGAATCGTCATACATTATTCAGTATAATACCATTTCTCTGTAAACATGTATGTTTAATGCAATATTGTAAACTGTGTTTGTGGGTTAAGCGTTATTGTGTTGTAAAAATTTAATATCAGCACCTGCCTAATACACACACACACACACACACACACGCACACACACACACACACACACACACACACACACACACACATGCACACACACACACAGATCACTGACTCGCACTTCACACTCCTCCAGGCCTGCAATTTGTCTTTTTCCATGAATTCCCAGCAGGAGACGTGCAGCTAACATCGATGATATCTCTGCAACTAGGTTAGAATGGATGCGGTTTGCTTGTACCAATTCAATTGCTCTGCTATTCTGATAATGGAGGCTCCAGCAAACAGAATACCTGACCGTCATAACAAAGACCCATGGTGCTGTATGTGTGTGTGGGTGTGTGCGAGTGGTGTGTTTTGGCTTTGTTCCTTTAAACACACTTGCGATTGAAAAAGAGAAGAAGCGGAGTAAAACTACTGGTAGCTTTTAATATCCACATGAACAGGATTGCCGAGCAGCCGTAGTGTTGAGGCTGTTGAACTGTCATGCCAGGGTTTCCAGGTGGAGATTCCCATCTTTTGCCTGTTATGCTAATATCCCAGAGTGCTTCTTGAAGAAGAGTCCCTCCAGAGTCAGCGGTGCTTTATCATGAATCGTTGATGTGGTTCTACCTCCATCTTAGTGTTACACTCTCGGTCTCTGAGGGCTTTGTTGGGAGCACTGACACAGTCGGAGTAGCAGATCTGTTCAGCACGCGGTGAAATCTGCCTATGAGATGCCAGTTGTTTCCCTCACACATGCCACTCTCCACTGGGACACCCTGGACATGTAAGGACAGCTGTTTGAGAGCCAGCAAATTAGCAAGCAGCAGTCCCAGGATGCCTCATGTTGTGTGTGACACCGTGGACGCACATATGTTGTAGTTGTGTGTGGTTTATCCGTACTGTTCACGTTCTCCTTAGATGTTTAGCACATCTGCAGCAACCCATGTAAATTTTACCATTCTCTTCACTTCATATATTTCATTTCCAGTTTATTTCCACTTTGTGCTGTCTGGAGGTAAGAGGACGAGTAAAATATGTATGGAGTTAGATCTTTATTCATTTATTAGTCACACTCAGTAATATATGTGAATAGAGACATGCATTATTGATGCCATAAGCTCTCTGAAACAGTAATTCTTGAACTCTTTAAGAAAAGATTTGATTACGATTCAAGTACATCAATTCCATAGTGAAGGAGACTTTGACTTTTTTCTTCGAGGACGCTTTTTTGGAATGGCTTTTAAATATGAATTGATATATTTCTAAACCTGCGCTCTTGTACGTTTCATTTGAATACTGAATGTGATGTAATGTGATAAATATTCTATGGATATAAGCAATATTTTTTTGTGTGAGTGTTTTCTGTGGACTATAAATTTGTATTAGAATAAAGTTTTGGATAGAGGAATGCAGTGTTCTGAATCTCAGCTGAAACAGTTTTCAGGAGCACATGTGAAACTGTAGGGAAGTGTGTGTGTGATGCTGTGTATCAATAACATGGTTAAATACTTCTGACTAACGTGGAAGGGCATCAAGAGGATTCAGAATCACATTTGCTCACAACTGATACACTTCAAGGATCTGTTCCTTCTGCTTCTCTCTCTAGACCACCTCATGCTGATGATCTCCTTGTCCTTCTCTGTAAAGGACTCCTCAGTCTCAGCGTGTGTTTCTTGCTGCACAGATATCTCCTCCCGGATTAAGGATTAACACTTCCAGCTAGGCCTGTGTGATCTAATGATTTAAACACATGATTTTACACTGCCATGATGCCCAGTTCTATTATATTACCAGACATGCCATTCAGTATAATTCAATTTTATTTGTGTAGCACTTTTAACAATGGACATTGTTGCAAAGCAGATTTACAGCAATATATACACCGATCAGGCATAACATTATGACCACTGCCAGGTGAAGTGAATAACACTGATTATCTCCTTATCATGGCTCCTGTTAGTGGGTGGGATATATTAAGCAGCAAGTGAACATTTTGTCCTCAAAGTTGATGTGTTAGAAGCAGGAAAAATGGGCAAGCGTAAGTATTTGAGCGATATTGACAAGGGCCAAATTGTGATGGCTAGACCACTGGATCAGATCATCTCCAAAACTGCAGCTCGGTCTGCAGTGGTCAGTATCCATCAAAAGTGGTCCAAGGAAGGAACAGTGGTGAACCGGCGACAGGGTCATGGGCGGTCAAGGCTCATTGATGCACGTGGGGAGTGAAGGCTGGCCTGTGTGATCAGATCCAACAGACGAGGTACTGTTACTCAAATTGCTGAAGAAGTTAATGCTGGTTCTGATAGAAAGCTGTCAGAATACACAGTGCATGACTGGTCAGGGCTGTTTTGGCAGTGAAAGGGGGACCAACAGAATATTAGCCAGGTGGTCATAATGTTATGCCTGGTCGGTGTAAATTCAGGAAATAAATGATTAATTTTATATTTAAATGATCCCTAATAAGCAAACCATGGATGAGTAAAAACTCCCTGTTCTTTGCACATTTGCTCAAGCACTCTTCAATTTAATGTCGGAGTATGCTAGTATGAGTTATCGCTCACAAATACACCAAAAGAGCAGCTGTTTTTTCCCAATAAACATGGTATATGAGCAATGATTGACAGCTGTTTTAAACTCTTTGCTATTAGCTAACATACCTTGAAGCCCTACCCTCTTCACCACATCTCACACGCTCTCATCTGGATTCACTCATGTTTTTGCAAAAGTAAATAGGGGAATGTTTTGAGTTCATTCAGGTGAAATAAAAATGATGAATTTAAGTCAGTATTAGACAAATATGTAGATTAAAAAGGAGGTAGAAGTGAAGCTTACGCTGACTCACAGCTGTGCTAATATCTAATAGAACATTTTTGCACTCTTGGTTGTGTGATTTTACTTATTATTATTCTTATCCCTTTATTCTCAGGACAACTTCCTGTAGCTCGATCGCTCTTAATTTTTGAGAATTCGTATTGCTGTCAGCTAATTAAACAGATAGTACATGTTTGGGTTGAAAGCATCTTTCGAATGACTATATGCAAATCAATTTAAATGAATGTATATGGGCGTATTTTCTAATGCATTATGATAGATAACACATCAGTGCCTTCTGTAATAGCTGCAGGACATAAACCACCACCTGTGAACATCCCCTTGTTTATGTATTTATATAGAGAAGAACTGACAGGCTGAGCTCCACAAGACGAACGCATTCTTTTGGTCTGTTTGTGCACATGCACCTGTGTCTTATGTGTGAGCTGAACACCTGTAATTGTCAGCATTTAAGATAATCCCAAACTTGCATCACTGTGGCTTTGGCTCAGTCAGAATGATGCCTCCATGATGTCTCCATCTCAGACCTCACATTTTCAAAATGATCCCTGACATACTTAACGTAACATAATGTAGGTTTTCATAGAAATAGAGAAACACACTGAATATTTACTAATGCACGTGTTTGTCCGTTGTCATTTTGGCGATGTGTGTTTGTGAATCTCGCCTGTAGTGTGTTGTGTGTGTTCTGGCTGATGGGGCCACAAGCCTAAGGTTATTAGGAGTGGAATTATTTTGGAGGAACAGTGCTGAAGCCGGTCTCAGCCTTCTGAAGCCCTGGGACATATGGCGAAGCATTTGCATTGATCCTTATTATAGCTAGAGATTTCATCTCTGCAAAATGCTGCAGGCTCTGACATGCTTAAACACTTTTTAGGCACTCACACATACATGCACTAGGAAAAAAAGTGAGATTTGTTTTCTTTTTAACTGTCACTAGCTTTGGCATTTAGTTCTCCCTATAGCCTTTTGGTAAATAGCTGGGGCTGCGTGTTTATCAGCTGTGTTCTGTCACTGTTAAATCAGGGCACATGAAACTCATTTTGCTTTAAACCTTGTCCTTTGCTTCCAGAGATCTTTCCTCAGATTGGTTTCTCCTCCTCTCAAACTGCAGTAGGTGTTTAATTCATGGGTTTTTGCTCAGAGAAAGAAGTGAACCCTTCCTTCATCCCACAATAAGGACTCCTCAAAAGCCCTGTGTTGTCAGGCATTTGATGTAAGGCTCATAGTAGTTGCCTGGGTCACCTCACATGGCCACTGGCATTAAGAGGCCATTTGTCTTTTAACCCAGTAACAGAAAGTCTCTCTGGCTATCAGCCAAGTGGCCAGCAGGGACAGAAGCCCTCGACTTTGGTGCAATGTGTTCCAGTGTGTTGACACAGAGAATAAGAGGATGCTGGATGTGTTCTCTTTCTGCAGTACTCATGGGAGACTTTCAAGTTCAGACACGTTTGTGGTCAAATTCCATCACATACATTACAGCCTGTTCTTCCTCCACTGTGCCACTACATGTGAATATGTCACCTGTCAGCTCTGAAAGGTGGATAAACGTGTCAGATGACAACATCTGCAGTTTAACTGTAGCACTGATTTTGGACGTCTTTCTGAATGTTTTAGCCAAATGTGAGTAAAATTCAGTCAGAACATCCAGTTCACTGACCTGAATAAAGATGCAGGACATAAAAGAAGCATCTCTTTCTGTTAGCTTTTCCTTTCACTTCTCCCTGACTTTAAGTGAATTTTAACCTGTGGTTTCACAAGCTTTGTTCTTGTAAACTGGAGGAGATGCTTATATTATACTCTAGACTTCTGCTTTGCTATCTTCATGCTGTTGCTTAGCCCACATAGAGAACAGAATGATGTCTCATCCACCAACATACGCTAGCATAGCAATATTAACACCTCCGAAACTGCTGAGTTACTAAATCTTAATGAACTTGAACAGTAGCTTTCTTTCCATAGATGTTTAAAGAGTTTTAAAAGAGAATTAAAGAGTATGATTATAAATAGTATGATTGGGAAGGAGTCAGATGTTGATGATGATGACAAACATGACAAGAGTCATAGGGTCAGAAATAATAAGGCAGTCAGGAATAAGAAATATTCAGAACACAGAACTGTTGCCAAGACTTTTCAGTTACACAGAAGAATGTATGACTGAATATTAAAAACAATCAGGATGTGAACTGGTCTGAAATCAAATGGCTGAAAGTGTTGTGACTCTAAATACTATTTGGTTGGACATTCAGATAGAAAAAAACAGGTTGAATTCCCATCTTTAAAGAAATCCCCCAGTTTATAGAGGCTTAAGAGTGATTAGATGATTCCTTGTACTAAGAAAAGATAGAAGAACCTGGAAGTCAGATAAATACAAATAAATTCAGTAAATACAAATACAAAAGACTATACAGTATATCACAGATTTAAAACCTCAACTGCTTAACACAAAAGAGCTTTTTAGGGGAAAAGTTTCCAGATCAAGCACAAATTGAGCCACTTCCATGTTGGCTACATCGGTAACACAAACTTTTTAATCTAACATACTCCGATCAGGCATAACATTATGACCACCTGCCTAATATTGTGTCAGTCCCCCTTTTGCTGGCAAAACAGCCCTGACCCGTCATGCACTGTGTATTCTGACACCTTTCTATCAGAACCAGCATTAACTTTTTATTTTAACGCAATTTGAGCAACAGTAGCTCATCTGTTGGATCAGATCACACGGGCCAGCCTTCGCTCCCCACGTGCATCAATGAGCCTTGGCTGCCCATGACCCTGTCGCCGGTTCACCACTATTCCTTCCTTGGACCACTTTTGATAGATACTGACCACTGCAGACCGGGAACACCCCACAAGAGCTGCAGTTTTGGAGATGCTCTGATCCAGTCGTCTAGCCATCACAATTTGGCCCTTGTCAGACTCGCTCAAATCCTTACGCTTGTCCATTTTCCCTGCTTCTAACACATGGGGACATTTTTGAGGACAAAATGCTCACCTGCTGCCTAATATATCCCACCCACTAACAGGTGCCATGATGAGGAGATAATCAGTGTTATTCACTTCACCCGCCACTGTTCATATTGTTATGCCTGATCGGTATAAGTGATCCATCTTAAATATGAGGAATTATACAGATTTAAAGTTTGATCTAAAGCATTCAAATATTTACATAAATGCTTATTTAGCAACTTAGCTTATACATCTATAATCAGTGAGTTGTGAGTCCAGAGGTTCTAATGTATGTTTTTTGTCAGGGCAGTGCAGGGAGGTAGAACTCTTGAGGTAATCCCATCACAGACTCACTGTAGACATTATAGCATGTCCCTTTAATAAAACAGTACTATTGTGACATAGCCAGAGCTTTTCTGGTCATTTCCTGAGTTCATGTGGTGTACAGTACTGAAGAATAGCATCCAGCATTGCCCATTGCTGCCAAAACAACTCATCTCACCGTGCTGATAACATCCATCACACATAAATCAATGTCACATTTTCCTCCCTTTGGAACACCTACTGTGAAATTTCCAGCCATGTTTAGCCATTTTTGTGAGTATTGCCTCTTAATGTTTAGCAGGATAAACTGTTTTGTGTGTGTGTGTGTGTGTGTGTGTGTGTGTGTATGTATGTGTTTGTACTTGTGTATGCTTCCGTCACGCTGCATTTATGATCCTCTGCCTGGTGATAAGGTCATTTGTTGCGGTGTGATAAGGTACTATGATCTCCTTATTCTCACATCCTCCCCTTTGTTGGATGCAGAGTTCCCGCATTGCTCCAGAGACCTTTTGAAAATCCGTCGCATGTTTTTGGAATAATTAGAAAATTGGTATTGCCCTACTAACATCTCGCTGTGTACTGTATATAAGGGGCACACACACACACACACACACACACACACACACACACACAAGGTAATTGTGGGTGCGCACTCACCATACAGAGTGCACGTCCTCAGCAAATTCTTAGCTCGGGGTGAACATACATCACAGGAGAAATGGCAGACAGATTGTTTTACAGTCTTTAATTAACTCTGGGGCTGCCCTGAGTGACCTGACGGCAACCATAAAGCTCCGAGGCAGCAGCATGGCAAGCAGACGGGAGGGAGAATTCATTCCCCGGCATGTGCAGGTTATGGGTGTTATGCTTTGAACTTTTCATAGTATGATAACCTCGTCTAAAAATATCACAGTTTCACCCTATCAGAGATTTAATCGATCATTATTATTATTTTTCCCCAAATCTTTGTATATCCTTGTATGTGTAACATAACCGAAAAGAGAAAAAAGAAAAAAGTAAATGTTATGGCTTTGTTGTTATAAACTCAATGACATTAAGGAAAAGTGACCCAAAATGAACTAATTCTGGCTCTTGCCTGTTGTAGCTCATCCACAATGTTTGATGTTTGTGATGAATCTGAGATGCTTTTCTGCTCTCCCCAGTTGTAAATAGTGCTTATTCAAGATATTTTGTCAGCTTCTTTGTCAACAGCAGTGCTTAGCCATCAATAGATTGTTGTTCTGCGTTTACGAGGATGCTAGTTTGCAGAAGTAATAGATGATCTAGGCAAAGGGTTGTCAGTCTCCTGTGTGTGAATCCAGAGGGATGGAGTAGCAGGGATTAGAACCACAAGAGGAAGGAACTTGATCAATAAAAACAGTCGGTAATAGACAGAAATGATTTTTTAATCTATATTTTGAAAAAGTCAGTGCTTTTTACTCGCCTAATCATGCACAGTGATTAACCGTGAAGCTGTGAAACTCAGTATCAGCCCCAGAGTTAAACCGACTTGAGCTGAAAAAATTCTGAAGGAATCATGCACTGAAATGTAACCCCTTTTAAAATCTACTTCAGGGAAAAAAAGGAGGATTTTGTAGCTCATTTACTCCCAAGAGCTTCACTTATTACATTCTAACCATCATAGCTCTCCATAATGGCAGCATGACTTTCCTTAATGATTATTTTTAATAGTAATTTCTGCTTACAGCACTTTAAAGACTTTTCTTTTCCACCCTTATTCTTTACATAACTGCAATTAACATTTGATAAAAGTCAAACGAGGTCGACGAGGCAAGGATGTTAATTGCGTCACCTTCCCTTGTGCCGTCTTCGGGTTGTTACCTAGCAGACGTTCCACTGCTGCTTTCCTATTGGTCGATCCTTCTGTTTATTAAAGTTATGTAACACACATTTTGTCAGCAACTGTTTATACTGTTAAACAGAAAAACAAACACAGGCAGCAGAAAAAAACCCCACATAAAAACGTTTTTTTCTCTTATTACGCCTTCTGGAAATGGGTGTGAGAAATGGCTCGCAGCGATACTTTGTTCAAATATCTTCAGTTTCCACAGAAACTGGGAGCTTTCCCACACCTTGCCTCTCCAGAGTGTTGCTTTATTTGTGCTTGTCTTCTTTCTTACTGTTGCATAGGGACTCGTCGCAGCTTCTAGAGGTGTGAATACAAATTCCACCGTGCCTGTTTTAGATCGGTCGTGACTTGTAAAAGTCTACACCAGGCTTTTTTTTTTTTCTCGGGGCCAGTGATTCCCTTGATGCGAGGTGTCTCTACTGCCCCTGTGGGCATGTGGGCCCAGGTGAGCATTGTCCGCCCACTGATCGGAGGGCACATCAAATGACCGAGCACTTCAAAGCATCTTTCTGTCTGGGGTTGAGGTCTAACGCTTCGATTTGTTCCTCACCTCACTCGCTCTGGAAACTGATCAGATGTTTGACCTGAGAGAGAGCCAACAGCACCTTCATTTCATTTCTGTTCCCCTATATCGCTCTGTCCTTTTGTTACCCCTTCTATCAACCGTGATGCTTTTGTCATAGTGAGCTCGGAGGCTTTGAAGAGCTTGATCAGTCGTTCAGTACTCACCGGATTGTCTGTTTGGATTGTCAGTCAAATATAGAGTGAGTGGAAGTGAAGGTAGTCAGAAATGTCATGCTTTAAATGATGGTTGTTATTTCATGTCTGAATACCTGGTAATGTAAGACAAATAGGCGAAAAGGAGACGTCTGTGTCCCGTGTCTTTTCCTTTGCTCTGTGTGTGTGTGTGTGTGTGTGTGGAGAGAGAGACATAGAGAGATTAGTGTTCATCTCTACCAAAAGTCTTTCCTTCCACCTCCTAAATCAGAATAAAAGCATCCAGCATGCTCTGTGTTAAGCCCATGTGAAAGGCTGGTGCAGTAAAAACCCTTAATTTAGGGTTCACTTTGTAGTGCACTGATCTAGAAGAGCATCGATTTGTCAACAGGTTTACACTCTGGTCTCTCATCCATGTTTGTATTTTGGAGTCTTTTGATCACGTCTATCTGTTTCACAGTTGTTTCTCTGTGCCTTTATCTCTCTGTCTCTCTGTCTCTCTCTCTCTCTTTGCTCCCCGACCCTCTCTTTCTCTCTGCACCGCACCTCACTAACAATGATTTTCTTTAGCATTTTAGACTGTAACAGAATAAACAGGATTGGACAATATCAAAATCGCACATTTGTAGCTATCCTACTGGGCAAGTAAATGCTTCAGTTTGGTGCCCAGTCTCATCTTTTTGTTGCTTGGAAACCTAACTGACTAGGCTAAAAAGGGGATGATAATGAGGTAGTTAAGTGCATTACTACAGACACATGCTGCTTATTCTCTTCTAACAAAGTTTCTAATGCAGCACTTTGTGTTTGCGTCCTCAAATCAATAAGCTTTTGGCCAGGATTTTGGGCTGTGAGCTATTGTTTGCTGTTCTGTCCTCACATCAGACATAGAAGATACAATTTGAGCCCTTCTAGCATTTTTATTTTCTCTTGCTTTTTTCGTTGTTGTGTGATATGACAGCTTTGTGCTGGATTTTTTGTTTTGTTTTTATTTTTTGTTTGTTTAGACCTGCATATTCCTGATTATGAAAAGATTATCTGTCTGTTCATGAATTTTCCCATGTGTGTTACAGCATTAAAGTGGATTCATTGCACCTAGCATGTGAAGCATGTTAAATTAAACACAGCTAAATAGCACATGGAAGCTTTTGTTTGCAAGTCAGCGATGTCTGGTTTTCTTTCTGTCTGCTATGAATTAAAAACCTAAAAGCCCAGACACAATATCTGCTGTTTCAGGTATCTGGACTATTGATTTGTCCATCCCTGGTATGAAATACAGGTTTTAATGCAAATGCAGTCTTTAAAAAAACAGAATTTAAATCCAAATCTGGTTGCTCCAGAAACAAAATAAAAACAAACCAGAGCCGACACTGTATGTATAGCCCATATAAAATACCATCTACCGCTTATCCGATCTACACTCGGGTCACGGGGAGCCTGTGCCTATCTCAGGCGTCATTGGGCATCAAGGCAGGATACACTCTACACGGAGTGCCAACCTATCGCAGGGCACACACACACACACACACTCTCATTCACTCACACTACGGACAATTTAGAGACGCCAGTCAACCTACAATACATGTCTTTGGACCGGGGGAGGAAACCAGAGTACCCGGAGGAAACCCCCAAGGCACGGGGAGAACATGCAAACTCCACACACACACACGGCGGAGGCGGGAAGCGAACCCCCAACCCTGGAGGTGTGAGGCAAACGTGCTAACCACTAAGCCACCGTGCCCCCATAAAATACCGTAAACCTGTTATTTTCAAGGTAATTCTGTCTTCCTGTTGCTGGTTGAGTGGGTTTGAGAGATCCAGCACTGCTCTGTTTTACTCTGTCTTGCAGCTGTACATGATGCTTAATTTATATTTGACAGATTCACACTTACCTAAGGTAAAAATGGCATAATCACGGTTGCTCATACATTATGCACATTCAAATATTTGTAGCTCCTTTTTGAGTACAGGAGGCCACCCCTGCCATCATCATTATCATCCATATAACACTCAATTTTGTTGCATTTGTGGCGTTTCTGAAATGTGATAGATTGAGAATTTGAACTGCCGGATTTCTAGCAGTGTCTCATTTCTCTCTCTCCTGTCTCAGTACATATGTTTGCATAAATACTGGATGAATGATCCTGGTGATATACTGGGCTTATGCCAAGTGTCATGCTGAGCACACATATGCACACAACAGTAGTGGGTGGCTTGGCCAAAAATGTACATCACATATCATTATCTATATCACAGTATGATCTAAAAGGTCATATTTAATTTGTTCCCTGTTAGTGTTGTTGGTACTCATACACCGATCAGGCATAACATTATGAGCAGTGACAGGTGAAGTAAATAACACTGATTATCACCTCATCATGGCACCTGTTAGTGGGTGGGATATATTAGGCAGCAAGTGAACATTTTCTCCTCATTGTTGATGTGTTAGAAGCAGGAAAAATGGGCAAGTGTAAGGATTTGAGCGAGTTTGACAAGGGCCAAATTGTGATGGCAAGACCACTGGATCAGAGCATCTCCAAAACTGCAGCTATTGTGGAGTGTTCCCGGTCTGCAGTGGTCACTATCTATCAAAAGTGGTCCAAGGAAGGAACAGTGATGAACCGACGACAGGGTCATGGGCGACCAAGGCTCATTGATACACGTCGGGAGCAAAGGATGGCCCGTGTTGTCCGATCCAACAGATGAGCTACTGTTGCTCAAATTGCTGAAGAAGTTAATACTGGTTCTGATAGAAAGGTGTCAGAATACACAGTGCATGACGGGTCAGGGCTGTTTTGGCAGCAAAAGGGGGACCAACACGATATTAGGCAGGTGGCCATTATGTTATGCCTGATCGGTGTATATCCTCATAACCATGTGAGGTGCAGGCATTAGAGTGCTGAAATCACAGTTTGGTATAGTTTAGGTCTACATGAGAAGATGTGAAGCTGAAACGTCATGTCTGGGAATCTTTAATACAGAATGGATGGACATGTTAGAGGTGTGTATCAGGACTGTTTACAGCTCTAATTTACCTTATTTCTAACTGAACCCAAGCTTCTTTGCTCAAACCCAGAGCTATATTTGTAAAAAATATTAATATTCATAAGAGTCATCATTCATACGACATTCTGAAAATATTTTGTCTCTATTTTACCTCATCTGATGAGGTTGATTACAGACTGACTTAGTGGCAACACTCGATGAAACAGAGAGAGAGTGAAATTGACTTTCATGATTAGTGATATAGCTCTGTATTCAGCATCATGTGATGTCTTCTCTATTTATTTATTTGTTTGTTTGTTTGTTTGTTTATTTAATGAATGTGCTGTTTTATTTTTCTCACAGTTTTTCATACTAGTTTAACAGTTTGGCCAAAATCCATACCTTTACTGGAAATGCTGGTATTTTATTGGTATAGTGCTTCAAACAATTACAGAATCCAGACATGGTTGTAGATGTCTAATGAGAAAGCCAGATGAAAGGAAGAAACCTTTGAGAGTCTCAGACAGAAACATGTTCTGGGTGACACCATATGGCAAGGTTATAAATCATTACAGTATACAGCTGTAGAAGATTAAAGGCAAAACTTACTAAGTGTGTTGAAAGGATACAGAATGTTCGCTATGAGCATATTGTGAATATGTGTCCTGGGATGAGCACAGGACTGTCTTTATCATTAAAGCAGATCTTAGAAAATGAAATTATTCACTGAAGCAAGGGTGAGACTTGGCCATGAAGTGTTTTAGGCCATGCACAGCAGCAGAAAGTGAGTCACAAGTACAGAAGGCACCAGATGAAGAAGCAGGAGTAGAGCAACGGGATGAATCAGGCAGATCTGAAGGACAAGAGGAATTGTATCAGGATCTGGTATTGGCATTGCGTCAGGCAGAAGAAGTCCATGTACAGAACCAGACAATGACGGAAACAAACAGTAGTTTAAAGTGTGCACATCGTGATCAGAGTGTAAACTGTGATCAGTGTGTGATCAGAGTGTATACAACATAAATAAAATGAAAGCCAGATCAGCATCCTGCCACTCCACCATCAACAACAATATCTCTAACACCATCATATGTAAAATATTTTACAGCACAGAACAAGTTACCGCGACTATTTATGTCTTTAAACTCCCAGATCTGAGTGTAAAGCCAAGAGGAAAGCTATTAATCAAAATGCCAGACAAAAAAAATAGGTTTTCTGCCTCGACGTAATGATCGAGTCTCAAATGCTAATTGGAAAGGATGACCTCTACCTCATTTTCCATTTTCCTCTTTCTTATTAATTTACTGCCGCTTGTGAAAAAAACGAGCCTTCCCAAAGATCTTTATCTGCGAAAAAGATGAAGATTTGCCACATAATTGTCCAGGCGTTCATCGAAAGCTGTCCATCGAAGGCTGCGGCTGTTTGCTTGCGCCTCTTTAAATTCCTCTTTTGTGTCCGAGCCACCTGTAAAAGACATGTCATGCAGAGGAAAAGGTGGCTTAGGGACCCCCATTGATCCCATTACTCCTCGCCTTTTCTCTTTTTGTTTGGACGTAATTGCATTCTGTCATACTGCCACCCATGACACTTGGTGATCTCAGTGAGCGATTAAGAGTGTCTGGACTCAGGGCTAGAGCAGTTGCTCACGCACCATTGATTCTGTTAGCCTGCTGAAAAGGGTTCAGTCTATAAAGCCGATTAGAGGGCCTGCATTCTTGTTCTAACAAGGTTTATATAAGAATCTCTGTGTTTTTTTTTTTAATGTTTTGTGGGCCAGCATTGCATGATGAACTGAATAGTGATCTTTCACTATGCCTCAAACTGAGATTTAGTAACGCACATATCTGTTTGAGAATTTCTCTTTGGCTGTTGAGTGTGCACAAACAAAGACAAATGCCTTGTGTGTATATGTGCTTCCAGTGGCGGTAAAGGGATCAGGTGGGAGAGTAGGTGGAATTGTTTTCTATAAATAAACAAGCTTCATCCTTCAGCGTCATCCTGCAGTGTACTTTAGATTAGGAGGCTGGATTAGATTTGTGGCGTCACTCACTATTTAGAGATTATTCTCTCAGTGTTGTGTCTGTGTGCTTGCTGAGTGGCGCACTACATGCTCCTGTTTCCATGCAGAAAAAGCTTTCAAGTCTGAAGAGCATAGCGCAATGGAATACCCTTTGACTCTAGGGCAAGTCCATGCTGACCTACTGCTCTATCCTATATAAATGTGTGGTCAGCTCTTTTTTGTAATATGTGGTGGAATTCTTCTCACACCTTGGCAGGTGAGCTCAGAGGAGAAACCTCAGGCTTTGTAACTACAAGAGCAAACAACAGATATAGAATATCAGTATCCAGTCAATGAGGGCATGGAGACATCCCTGCTTGCTTGTCAGTCTTAATCACATAGGACAAATGTCAAACCTGCTTCTGATTTTTAGTATTTTAGCATGGTGCTCTGAAATGGCTATAAGGACTGCTGAAGTATTAGTGAACTAGGATGGAGATTTGCTGGCTGATTGATGCCACACATTTTCCAGGGCTTGCCATAACACTGAGCCGATAATTCTTCTGTAATTACTGTAACACCTGGTACAATGGCAATCATGATTATGTTTCAAATCAGTTGTGCTCCAGACTTCGAAGAAAAAGCTTTGAAAAAGTTCTTCAGTGCTGATGGACCTAGTGCTGCTCTCAGTGCTCCATTGCTGCAGCTCTTGCATATTGGCACCTCTGCCCACTGCACTGCAGGTCTTTTTTTTTTATGAATGAGAGTGTCCGGAAGTTACCCTTGGCTCCTCATTTTGCTTTCTTTCAGCTCTCTGTATTTCTCAGTTTCTGTTTTATAGATACAAAACACACACACACACACACACACACACACACACATACATGCACATAATGTATATACCTACTTTGGTTTATATAATATAACTCTGTGGTTATTCCAGTGCATTCTACTGGGGCTAAAAGACATTGTGCCTAACCATACCTCATCTCAACTTCACTATTCACAACCCTAAGCACCAAATATACTATACTCAAACCCAAACTATAAAACATTTACTGTATTTGGCAGACTTATGTTTATATTTCTGAGTAGATGAGGGTTATGGCCCTTGCTTAAGGCTACCAGCAGTGCTGGGAATTGAACTCATGACCTGAAGTCCATCCTCTGAACTACTAAGCTACCAGTGCCTCTGAACATGGTGTGCACGTTAGAGATCAGGACATCTCAAAAATCTTAGGAATGGTCACATAGGCAGGAGTAGGTGGTCAGATATGACTTTTTCATTGGATAAATGAGAGAGATAATCAATTTCCAGTAGTTTTCAATATATCTCCATTAAAAGTCTTAACCTGCAATGGATGCAAATCAGCTGCAACAGATTTCCTAGATTATAGCTATTTTACACAAAGCAACAGTACATTATACTGACTACTATTCTTATTTCAACCGTTAGTTTCTGTGTTTTCACTTACATGTTCAAATAACAAGTAATTATCTGTTAAGCAAATATGAACTCATTAACTCTGTGGAATATCCAAATAGTCATCAAAAATGAAGTGGATGACACTTCTCTAATATAAACCTAACCCCAGCATTACTATATCCAACCCTAACCTCACCCTCACTATATAAGCACAATATACCTAACCCTAACCTCAGTATATCTAAACCTGTTATAACCATACCAAAACCTAACCACCAACCTCAGTAATAATTGCCTGACTATACCCAACACATACCTTATCCTCACTACACCTAGTCTTAACCTCAGGAATCCTATCTTGACTATAGCCAACTCAAACCTTAGCCTCACTGTATACAAATATAGCCTTAACTTTAATATGCCTAATCCCAACCTCAACCTCAGTAATCCTATCTACACTATATCAACCCATGATCTCACTCTCACTGTACCTAAATTTAACTTCAACCCTACTATGCCTATACGCAACCTCATCCCAAACCTCATTCAAATGTCTAAATCTAAATTCAATCTTTCTCATGATCAAAATTACTATTCCTTACTTCACTATATATCAACTTCACTACATCAATCCTCATGTTAAACCTTACCTAACCCCATTATCTTCTTCTTCTTCTTCTTCTTCTTCTTCTTCTTCTTCTTCTTCTTCTTCTTCTTCTTCTTCTTCTTCTTCTTCTTCCCCGGCTTTTCCCTTCAGGGGGTGACACAGCGAGTCATCTCTCTCCACCTATCCCTATCTTCTGCATCCTCAACACTCGCACCCACTAGCTTCATATCCTCATTAATTACATCCATATACCTCCTCTTTGGCCTTCCTCTTTGCCTCCTGCCTGGCAGCTCCATGTCCAACATTCTCCTATCAATATACTCACTCTCCCTCCCTAACTTTGTTCGCCAAACGTCCAACATGAGCTGTCCCTCTGATGTACTCATTCCTAATCCTGTCCAATCTTGTCACTCCCAAAGAGTACCTCAACATTTTCAGCTCGGCTACCTCTAGCTATGACTCCTGTCTCTTCCTCAGTGACACTGTCTCTAAACCATACAGCATGGCCGGTCTCACCACTGTCCTGTACACCTTCCCCTTGATTCTCGCTGATATTTTCCTATCACACAGAACTCCCGACACCTTTCTCCACCCATTCCAACCTCCCTGCACTCGCTTCTTTACCTCTTTCCCACACTCTCCATTACTCTGGACTGTTGACCCCAAGTACTTAAACTCCTGTACCTTCTTCACCTCTTCACCCTGTAACCTTACTGTTCCACTTCCCTCCCTTTCATTCACACACATGTACTCAGTCTTACTACGACTGACTTTCATTCCTCTTCTCTTCAGCGCAAACCTCCACCTCTCCAGGTTTTCCTCCACCTGCTCCCTGCTCTCACTACAGATCACAATGTCATCTGCAAACATCATTGTCCAAGGAGACTCCTGTCTGACCTCCTCTGACAACTGGTCCATCACCATAGCAAAGACGAAGGGGCTCAGAGCCGATCCCTGATGCAGTCCCACCTCCACATTGAACTCCTCTGTCTGACCTACAGCACACCTCACCACCGTCCTGCTCCTCTCATACATGTCCTGCACCACTCTGACATGCTTCTCTGGTACTCCTGACTTCCTCATACAGTAGCACAGCTCTTCTCGTGGCACCCTGTCATACGCTTTCTCCAAGTCTACAAACACACAGTGCAACTCCCTCTGACCATCCCTATACTTCTCCATCAAAATTCTCAGAGCAAAAATTGCATCTGTTGTGCTCTTTCTGGGCATGAAGCCATACTGCTGCTCACAAATTTCCACTACCTTCCTTAACCTAGCTTCCACTACTCTTTCCCATAGCTTAATTGTATGGCTCATCAACTTTATCCCCCTATATTTGCTGCAACTCTGCACGTCACCCTTATTCTTAAAGATCGGCACTAATACACTTCTTCTCCATTCCTCAGACATCCTCTCACTCTCTAAAATGCTGTTGAACAAACTAGTTAAAAATTCCACTGCTGCCTCTCCCAGACACTTCCAGACCTCCACCGGGATGTCGTCAGGACCAACTGCCTTCCCACTTTTCATCCTCTTCAAAGCCTTCCTGACTTCATCCTTTCTAATCTTATCTACTTTCTGTTCCACAGAGTTCACCCCTTCTACTCTTTTTTTCCATCTCATTTTCCTCATTCATCAGCTCTTCAAGGTACTCCTTCCATCTCCTCTGTACACTCTCCTCACATCTAAGCACCCTTCCATCTCTATCCTTAATAACTCTAACTTGCTGCACATCCTTCCCATCTCGATCCCCCTGCCTAGCTATCCTGTACAAGTCCTTCTGTCCTTCTCTAGTGTCTAACCTAGTGTACAACTTGTCATATGCCTTCTGCTTGGCCTTAGACACCCCCCCTCTTCACTCTGCGCTGTAACTCCTTGTATTCCTGTCTATTCGCTTCAGTCCTGTCCATGTCCCACTTCTTCTTGGCTAACCTCTTCCTCTGGATACTATCCTGAACTTCCTCATTCCACCACCAAGTCTCCTTATCTTCTTTCCTCCTTCCAGATGACACACCCAGCACCTTTCTCCCTGTCTCCCTGATCACTTCTGCTGTAGTTTCCCAGTCATCTGGCAGCACTACCTGACCACCCAGAGCCTGCCTCAACTTCTGTCTAAATTCCTCACAACATTCCTCATTTTTCAGCTTCCACCACATGGTTTTCTTCTCTATTTCTATCTTTGACCTCTTCGTCTTACAGACCATCAAAGTCATCCAACACACCACCATCCTATGCTGTCTGGCTACACTCTCTCCCACTACCACTTTACAGTCACTAATCTCTTTCAGATTGCCTCTTCTATATAGGATGTAGTTTACCTGTGTGCTCCTACCTCCACTCTTGTAAGTCACTCTATGCTCCTCCCCCTTCTGAAAATAAGTGTTAACTACAGCCATGTCCATCCTCTTAGCAAAGTCCACTACCATCTGTCCTTCAAGGTTCCTTTTCTTAACTCCAAACTTGCCCATCACCTCCTCATCACCTCTGTTCCCCTCACCAACATGTCCATTAAAATCCGCTCCTATCACCACTCTCTCACACGTGGGAATACTCTCCATCACCTCATCTAATTCACTCCAGAATTTCTCTTTCTCCTCTAACTCACAACCTACCTGTGGGGCATAACCACTAACAACATTCAACATCACCCCTTCAATCTCTAACTTCAGACTCATCACCCTGTCCGACACTCTCTTCACCTCCAGGACATTCCTCACAAACTCCTCCTTCAGGACCACACCTACCCCATTTCTCTTACTATCCACACCATTATAAAACAGCTTGAATCCTGCTCCTATACTACGAGCCTTGATACCCTCCCACCTGGTCTCCTGTACACACAGTATATCCACCTGCCTTCTCTCCATCATATCAGCCAAAGAAACTGTTACACAGTCTGATTGTGAGGTCCCGAATGCTTCGGTATCTCTTTCCAGACGGCATGAGGGTGAAGAGTGTGTGTGAGGGGTGTGTGGGGTCATCCAAAATGCTGTTTGCTTTGCGGATGCAGCGTGTGGTGTACATGTCCATGATGGAGGGGAGAGAGACTCCAATGATCTTTTCAGCTGTCTTCACTATCCGCTGCAGGGTCTTGCGGTCCGAGGCGGTGCAATTCCCAAACCAGGCAGTGATGCAGCTGCTCAGGACGCTCTCGATGGTCCCTCTGTAGAACATGGTCAGGATGGGGGGAGGTAGATGGGCTTTCCTCAGCCTCCGCAGGAAGTAGAGGTGCTGCTGGGCTTTCTTGCTGCTGGGCTTTCTTTCTATATAAATGTAACCTTATTTTCACTGTATCTATACCAAACCCTAACCTCAACATCACTGTCTAGTTTGTTTTCAGAGCTGCTATGTGATGAAAGTCCAGGACACACGTAATTTGCAGAATTTTTCCTGTCAAAAATGGTTTCTGTGTTCTCCGAATACAGCTCAGTTAATGCCTGTAAAATATTACCAATGATTATACTCATTGTCTATTTCTGCAAAGTACTTAAAGAATTTTCACGTTAAACTGGCAGATAAAACCCTGCTTCTGAGCAGGATTACTCTCAGCACATGATTACTGCCGCATGTGCCATAGGGAAGGTGGTACCAGCTGTCTTTTAGGGTGCCAGTGGGTTTTTTTTTCTCATTTTTGCTTTTCTGGGAGCAGAGAGTGCATTTTTAAGGGTTTAGGGAATCTTTTCAAAGTCGTCAGTTATAGACAGACACACAAATACGTGCATGCACATTCATAAATTCAGCATCCAGCTTGTTGTATAACTGCTGTCAACTTGTCACCATGTGCTGAAATGCTTTTTGGCCTAAGCAACTTTGTTTTGCTTTCATTACCAGACATCAGCTTCTCTCCCTCTGGGAAATGCTGTACTCATTTCGACCACTGCTCCTCAAGAAAGCTTCAGAGATGCTTCTCCTTGGCAGAATGACATCTCTCTCTTCAGTCTGATTTTTGATTTATTGGTTATAACTATGGGAGATCTACACAAAGCCAGGTTGAGATTTAAAAGGGGTTAAATGATTATGTAGATGTTGGGTGCAGACTCATCTAATCAGAGATTCATGCAGCTGTATTTAGGTCATGGCAGTGTGTTGCTGTGGTTTGGCTGGCTGCCAAATTATGCTGTAATCCACTGAAAATGGGTCTAAGACGAAATAGAACTCAGGACGATGAGGGTTCTGTACTTATATATTATATAAATTATATATTCTTTAAATGACATGAATTGAGGATGAAAACACTTATGACTTGTGATCTGAGGTTTTACTATAATAATGTATGCATGACAAAATTCCTGACCCTACATTCATACTAGCAATTCATTTGCTTTGTATGTTCGTGGGTGAAATAGCTGTGATTTTATCAACAGTGAAAAGGCAACAACTTCAGTATTTAAACCTTCACTTTTTTTCCTTTAGCAGTTTCACATGCAAAAATGGAGGGTTAGGGTTAGCAAGCAGCCAAGCTTCACTGTGATTATTGCATTATTATATTTCTTTTTAACTGTTTAGCTTTAGAACCTATGTTTTCAAAAGTAGATGCCCATAATGGCAGTGATTTTCTTAGTGTCTTTTCAAGTGTGAACACTACATTTATTTGTTTAATAAAAAAATTAAAACAGGATATGTCTTCCTTCCTTCCTTCCTTCCTTCCTTCCTTCCTTCCTTCCTTCCTTCCTTCCTTTCCTTCCTTTCCCCTCTCCTCTTCCCACTTCCCTTTCCTTTTCCCTTTCCCTTCCCTTCTTCCTTCCTTCCTTCCTTCCTTCCTTCCTTCCTTCCTTCCTTCCTTCCTTCCTTCCTTCCTTCCTTCCTTCCTTCCTTCCCCCCTCCTTCCATTCCCTCCTTTTTTCCTCCCCCCTTCCCTCTTCCTTCCTTCCTTCCTTCCTTTGCTTTTTCAAGCATGTCTTTTAAGAAACTTCAGTTATGGATATATGCATGCAGCAATTCTAAGTGCATGACCATGTGAGGTCTTTGGCTATGCATTCTGGTACGTGGAAATGGAAAAAACAATAGCCAGAGTATGTGGAAGGAAATTTAAAGGTACCGCTTGGTGTTGACTCCCTACACGTCTCGCTCTGTTTGTACAGTATCTTTCATTATCTCCATCCCAGTCGTCTCAGTCACAAGAATTGCTGCTTAATCAATATGAGAGCTCTTAAGTGAATTTTGAACTTCAGTACCTGCTTAATAATACATTGATTTCTTTCTCAACTGCTAAAAAGGACATTCAGCTGTAGTGAATAGAACTGTCACATGTTCATAGATGTACAGCGTACCTGAGAAAAGAAAACCTCCAGCAGAATCTTCGACTGTTATCCGGTCAGGGTAGGTATTATCAGTAGATCATTTTCATCTCATCAGTGGTTTGCTGTTGAAATCTAATGTGCATTGGCTATTGACTGTGTCATAGTACCCGAGTAATAGGGCTGTCAAGAATATTTATTTATTAAGTAATTTATTTTTAACCACATATAAGATTTGCTAAGTAGAAATGTGAGAGTGTTTTTTTTTTTTTTTTATTTATTTTTTTTTTTTAATAAATCATGCTAGTACTGATATTTTTCTACATGGTTTCTACCTGCTTCTATTTCCAAAAATATAAAGAAGCTGGTCAGCTTAGTTTAAACCCCTGTGACTTGACCAAGCAGTTACTAAGGATGAATCAATGAACACTGTACATTCAGGCTAATAAGCATGATCTTACTTTGTTCTCGCTCCTGAATGCATTAAAGTGCAAAGCTCCTGATTGTGTGACATTTCTGTTGTGTTTCACGACATCCTAGCCCTTTTAGTCTAAGCTGAATCTGTTAACTAGTGTTTAAGGTATTGGACTACTGATCGGAAGGTTGTAAGTTGGAATCCCAGATCCACCAAGCTGTCACTGCTGGACCTCTGAGCAAGGCCCTTAACCCTCAATTGCTCAATTGTATAAAATGAGATAAACTGTAAGCCGCTCTGGATAAGGGCGTCTCCTAAATGCCAGAAATGTAAATGTTAACTCTCTGCACACATATACATTATATGATATTGTGTATTTTACTAGGTCCTTAGTTCTGCGGTTGTTTTATGTAGCTCTATGTTTTATGTAGCACCAGGGTCCTGGAGGAATGTTGTCTCATTTCACTGTGTACTGCACCAGCTATTTATGGTTGAAATAACAATTAAAACCTCTTGACATGACTTGACTTGACCCATTCCCAATAGTATATTTTTATCCGGTTGCATTTAGAATGTCTGGATATTCGTACAGTGAGTTAACACAAGCTACTATATTATGCTAGCATTGGAGCAGAATTCCTACTCTACCTGAGCTACCTGTTTTGTTTGCTTGCTAAACATGGTGAATGTAGCAGACTGTTATTTACTCTTAGAATACGACTGGGTGATGGAGGTGATGTGAGTACTGCAGTAGGCAGTATGCAGTGACTGACCTGTTCATAAAAATAAATAAATAAATAAATAAATAAAGCAGAATTATTCAGTGCAGTTCTTCTTGTTCAGGAAGCTTCTTTTTTGGTGGTGAGAGGTGCTAAAATGAGTATAAAGGGTGTTAAACAATTAGTCTCTAGTGTGGCTCTGCTAAAGACAAGGACAAGGTGACCATGTGACCCTGAATTACCAGTGATTGTAGAGTATTACACAGAACCTGTCACGGCTATTGCTGCTATCTTTTTATCACTTTATTTCCAGACGAAACACACCACAGAGCATATACATTCCTCTTTGTCTCCTGCTCTATTCATTCTCACAGCAAAGTCATGGCCACCTTCAGCCATTTGCAGTTATGCTGACAAGCCACACTGCCTTTATTAATAGCTAGAGATGGGAAAGATTGTGATGTCATATGGGTTATGACCAACCAGGAGTAATTGCAAATATTTGCATTAACGATTTATGATCATTGCCTGAAATGGTCCTGTGTCGACTGGGCCAGTCAGTCAGATGGTATGGATAGATTATTAGCGTATTAGTGTCTGTCACAGTGCAGTAAACTCTCTGCCACTTCATTCTGTATTCACAGCATGCAGCACAGCAGGAACACTTGGATCAGGGCACATGCATTAGTTTTTAAGCAAACATCTCAAAGTGGAAGTACTGATTGATTCATGTTTTAAAAAATCCTTACAGGGAAAGCATTTCAGTATACAGACTGAAAAAGTGCAGAAATTGGTCACTGGGAAATCTAAACACTGGCTCTATAATTATTGGAATTCCTAATAAACATGGGTATAAAACAATATGAAAAAAATGTATTGCATTGATCTCACACTGAAAATACAAGCAAAGGAGTAGAACCTTTAATTGAAGTGAATATATTCTAATAAATCTTCTGTACAAACTACAAGCCATGTGACTTGCATATTCATAAAATCTCATAGTCAAGTCAAGAAGTTTAAAATACACAAAATAGCATCGACAAGTATAAATTCTGTTTATTATGTTATATAGTACAATGTGCAAAGATTAGATGGAGTCCTTGATGACTGTGTATACATGTAGACACCTTTTGTCTGTTGTCTATATACAGTATCCATTGTAAGTAAAAAAGACCTGCAGGGCAGGTTGACTTTGTTTTGGTATCTAAAAAGAGCAAAACTGAAAACCTTTAGAATGAGGAGTTTGATGAAATGATAGGAAATGACTTAGCGATTATATTTCCAGACCTCTTTATGTTCCCGTGACAAAACTCTCGGGCCTGAACACCAGCACTAAAGGTTATGTATATACCCTATACTTTGCTCAGCCCCTACACACTCTCTTCTAATCCAGTTTACCAGTTAGTCATTCTAATCTACAGTGTGTGTATATACGTTAGTGCTGGTGAAAGCACATGTATGTTTATTTATATATATATATATATATATATATATATATATATATTATATATATATATATATATATATATATATATATAACGTAATGCCTTACTGCAACTATTCAGGTTTAAATGGTGTATTAAAACACAATTACTGACGATGCTAGGTATAATCTACTTAATACTTTACCTCACTCAAATGAACTGAACCAGCCATTAAATTGTCATGGAAAATGGCACACCTGCTCCAGCACAACACTACAATGCACAATGCTACAAATATCATCACAATAAATGAAGACATTTCTACCGTACACAAATATGTATTATGGTGTAGAGGTTTGCAAACAAACTTTCTGCAAAAGTGCAGAATTATCTCAGAAAAGGAGAAAAAAAGAGGATAGAAATTTAACAGTTTACAATTTTAAACATTCCAAACAAAAGAAAACTTTAACATTGAATCAGCTGGGTTTTTTTTTAAAGAATTTGTAATTGTTGTTTCCAAAATAAAGTTATAAAAGGTACGGAAATACCCATGATATATCAGAAAAGTGTACTGTGACACAGTTTATCACAATATCAATATATCACATCATCCAGCTCCATGTTTCTTGTTTGATTTCTTTTGTTTGTAAGAAGAGATGGTTAATTTTCCACCCAAAGTAAAGAGAGATTAATACGTTGCTTCTTCATTTTTACTGTTTATTTATTATTCACATCCCAGATATTATTTATTCCATATGTTTGTGTGGAGAAATTAAGTGCTAAATATTGTTTGATTGACACATAGTGCTAAATCCTGGCCTTATACACAAAAATATGTTTATCAGTCAAGTATTGAATATATATAAAAAAGAAAGCAATAAGCTTGTAATTACTGTAATTCAGGGCATATATTTTAGACATGAAATTGTCATTTAACTCGGAAACTCTGAACCGTTGTTTATCTCTCTCTCTCTCTCTCTCTCGCTCTCTCTCTCTCTCTCTCTCTCTCATAGACACTAACACTCTCTCTCTCTCTCTCTCTCTCTCTCTCTCTCTCTCTCTCTCTCTCTCTCTCTCTCTCTCTCTCTCTCTCACACACACACACTCTCATTCTCACTCTCATTCTCACTCTATCTTCGATCATTATCTTAGGACAATCTTGGGCCTGGTTCTTTTCATGATGTCATCTTGTTGCTCTCCTTTTTTATTTTTTTATTTTTTGTATGATCCAAGGTGATAGTAGGATGCGATGTTTCACAGAGATTCACAGTTGAAGAGTCACAGAAGTCACATCACAGCTCTGAGTCTAGCTAACATGCAGCGTGTTAGCTCGTCTTATGACTTTGTTGGGACCACACCTCACTGTGTGGTTCATTCATTCATTCATTCATTCATTCATCCATCCATGTATTTATTTATTTATCAGTTTATTTATTTGTTTATTTATTTATTCATTTGTTCATTTATTTGTTCATTTATTTAAATCTTCCATATCTGCTCACAGCTTTCATTTGTCACACCTCAACAATGCTGTTTAATTAAACGACCTTTACTTTGGTATCAGCTGGGAATTATTGTAATCGGACAGGGCTTGCTTGTTTGTATGTCTCATCAGAGCTGCTATCAAACACTCCTAGTTGGTGAAAGAATTACATATCTTTGCACCATCTCCTTTTGTTTCTAATCAGCAGAGCGAGAGAGAGAGAGAGAGAGAGAGAGAGAGAGAGAGAGAGAGAGAGAGAGAGAGAGAGAGAGAGAGAGAGAGAGAGAGAGATGAAGTCTGAATGTTAACATGAATGCTGAGTGAAATTAGATATTTTACGCTCTTGTACCATGCTGACAAACAGAAAAATGGCTAAACATTGTGGAACAGCACTTTTTTGACAAGTCGGGTAATAAGTAATTCTGATGGTCTACACAGTTTTTTTCTTTTAAACAAATCTGTTATGTGGCTTTATTTCTTTGTACATTTATATGACAAGAAGTCCACTGTTAGACACACTGAAGACAGGCTGAAAGGGTGTTTTTTTCATGCTGAGAAACCCAGTTAAAGCAGTGCTCTATTTCTGAAATTATTAGCATACAAACTGGCTGCAAACAAGATCTGTCTTCCTTTTCACATTACATTTTTACATAGTTCCTGCCTACCATATTAATCTGACTCTGAATATACATCTCTGCTTTTGTGGATCTGTCTTCTTTTGCTCTTCTTCATCTTTCTCCTATTGTTTACCTTCTATCTTCCTCTCTCTATACACTTACTGCTCCTCTTCTCATTCCTTATTCACTCTCACAATCAGAAATGTCACTTTATGCTCTCATTCTTATACACACACATGTGCACACATGCACACACACACACACACACACACACACACACACACACACACACACACACACACACACACACAAAAAAAACCCCCCATGCTGCAGCATCTGCACATGTGTAAACATGCTCATTATGGAATAGCTAAAGGTCAGACCACCTCTCACCCTCTTCCACCCCACATTTACTCCAGAGACCGAGGAAGGTGTGAGACGAGAGACTGCAGTGCTCACATCATAGTAAGGTAATGCTTGCAATTATATAAAGGTTCTGCTGAAGTTTTAAGCCCCAAAGAGTGGTGTACTACTATTGGATTTGATTAGAGGATCCCAGTGTTTATGCCAGGGTGTAGGTCTAACCATTATGTCATCAGTCATCAAATAGTATAGAAATATCAACACTCATGGGATATTTAACAGAAAGTTTCTTCTCTGGTATTTTAGCATATTTATACATGCTCACAGAAAGGGGCATTGGTGGCTCAGTGGTAGGTTTCTCGCCTATCATGCGGACGGTCCGGGTTCGATTCCCAGCCAATGCCTCAACCCCAGCCACTGGATACAGTGCCGGTCCCAAGCCCGGAAAAATGGGAGGGTTGTGTCAGGAAGGGCATCCGGTGTAAAACACTTGCCAAGTTGTTGTGTGGACCATTTGGTCCGCTGTGGCGACCCCGAACAGGGAGCAGCCGAAAGCAAGCACACATGACCACAGAAAGAACAGGGTTTTTTATTGACGTGTTGCAGTTGTTCTTTGGACTGAATTATTCATTGGGTCACGGGGAGCCTGTGCCTATCTCAGGCATCATCGGGCATCCAGGCAGGATACACCCTGGACGGAGTGCCAACCCATCACAGGGCACACACACACACTCTCAATCACATACTACGGACAATTTAGAGATGCCAATCAACCTACAATGCATGTCTTTGGACCGAGGGAGGAAACCCCCAAGGCACGGAGAGAACATGCAAACTCCACACACACATGGCGGAGGCGGGGATTCAACCCCCAACCCTGGAGGTGTGAGGCAAACGTGCTAACCACCAAGCCACCATGGACTGAATTATGTTTTTCTAAATCAAACATCCCATTTTTTTCCTCCAACATAATCTTTAAGACTAAACATGCCATATTTTTAAGGTTAAAACCTCAATTGATGTCACTCAATTGATCATTATGGTAATGAAAAGACACGTCTCCAAGCTTCCGATGTTGCTGATGTTTAGCTCTAGTTATAGACCTAATCTGTTTTTGCCAGTGGTCAAGATGTTTGAGATCGAAAGCTGTGTGTACTTTAAACAGCTAGCATCGTAATCTAACTGGCGACTTTCTAAATTCTGAATCAGACAAATCCATTTGCATGGCTGTCCCACTCAAAAAAATAAAAGTAGTATAATTTAAACCTTCTAAGCAGATTTTCAAGTTTTTTTGTGTTTGCTATAAGATTAAAGTCCTAGCAGTAGATATTTAGATAATTGAAAGGATTTTTTTCTTCGGTGCTAGATTTTTGATCAAACTTTACACTTTTGATGTTTTTCCCCTCAGTGCTTTTAACAGTGAACTACGTTCTACAAGCCTGCATTTTGCAGCTACTTTTAAAACGACTGACGCACAAACCAAACAGCTCTTCTTCAGACTTTTTAAAAGCTCCTCAAGAGCCTTTTTTACATTGACACAGAGCACAAAAATGGTCTAGCTTACTGTGAGCATACATTTTCTTCTCTCCAATCTCTGGCAGTTGATATTAAGTGAGTGCTCTGAGGTGGAGAGTTGAAAGATGTGAGTCAGAAAAACTGAGAGTTCTCAGTTGTGGTGAATGCAGCAGCTCTCCATGTAAAAAGGAACAGAGTGTTGGTGATGTCTGAGGCTGTTCAAACAATTTACCCATAAATTCTGTAACAATCTTGTTCTTGGTGCTTTATGCAAGGCTAACATTACAACTGGTAAAAAAAAAAAGAAGAAACTAAAAAAATTTTTATCCTAGCGTTTGTTCCGCACAATGGCAGGGTCCGCTGTTTTTAGCGGATCATTTGATCTGCATGATTTGGTGCCGGATGCCGGATGTCCTTCCTGTCACAACCCTCCCATTTTTTACTTGGGCTTGGGACCGGCACTGAGAGTTAACTCTTCAGTGGCTTGGTTGGCACTTTGCCTGGGAATCTAACCCGGGCTGCAGCAATGAGAGTGCAGGATCCTGCCGCTGGACCACCAGGAGGCCAAAAAGAAGACACTAAAAAAACATACTAATAGTCAGCCTGAGCATTAGATAAATCCGTAATAGGGAGAACCAGAAGCAGGAGACACTTTTTCGTTTTTTCTTTTCTTCACATACATGTATTATGTTTCCTGTCATAGTCTTTGGTGCTGTGGGACATCTTAGGTTTCACTTGCTGCCACAACGTCTACATACAAAAGCCACAACGTTACTAAGCAGACATAACAAAGTGCAAAGAATAAACAACAAGACACATTAATGGTAGACAACATGACAACATAGCAGGTGGTAGAAAACATGTCAGCGGGTGTGCATGTCATACAGAAAGTTAGCAGAGATGCTAACATTTGCAGTTTTACTGTCGTAATTCTGATTATTCACCTCTTGCTCTAGAGATATGAGAGGCCTAAAACTTACACTTTACTTCTTACTCAGCTAAAGGCTTTCTCTCACTAAAGACAATTTATTTAAAGAAGCATGTGGAAGGTGCAGTTAGGCAGAAGTGAATGTTCCTTTGTACAGATTTTATATAAACCTGGGTTTTCTGAGCTAATAGAAATCAAGAGGTTGGGACTGTGATCCCGGAAACATTTATTGCATAGGTTTGAGGTCATATTCAAATTCTGTGTGTTTGAGCTACATAGAAGGAAAAAAAATCCTGGACACCTTCATGCTCGTCTTTTCTAAGCAAAAATCACTGCACTGTGAGTGGAGTGATAGTCCTCGAAACAGCTAACTATACACCGATCAGGCATAACATTATGAGCAGTGACAGGTGAAGTGAACAACACTGATTATCTCCTCATCATGGCAGCTGTTAGTAGGTGGGATATATTAGGCAGCAAGTGAACATTTTGTCCTCAAAGTTGATGTGTTAGAAGCAGGAAAAATGGGCAAGTGTAAGGATTTGAGTGAGTTTTACAAGGGCCAAATTGTGATGGTTAGACCACTGGATAAGAGCATCTCCAAAACTGCAGCTCTTGTGGGGTGTTCCCGGTCTGCAGTGGCCAGTATCTATCAAAAGTATCCTTTAAGTCCTGTAAGTTCTTTAAATCCTGTAAGTATCCTCCAAGTATCCACAGGCCCCACCTCGCAACTTACAGAACTTAAAGGATCTGCTGCTAACATCTTGGTGCCAGATTCCACAGCACACCTTCAGGGATCTAGTGGAGTCCATGCCTCAAAGAGTCAGGGCAGTTTTGGCAGCAATAGGGGGACCAACACAATATTAGGCAGCTGGTCATAATTTTATGCCTGATCGGTGTATAGTCAATGCTATAGATTTAACAAACAAACATGTCTGTATGTTGGTTGATCTAGAGCAGATATTAGTATATACAGTGTAATTCGACTTAAGTAAAGAAGTGCTGCTTTGTTTACTGTTGATGCTGTGAGCAGCCATGTTGATTTGATGTGATGATGTGATGAACTCAGGGTTAAGGAGACCTGATTTTTGAGTAGAAATTACAAGCTGAGGGAGTGTTTTCTCTGTTTTCTGTATTTCTAGTTGAAGGTCAAAAATTTTAATTTTAGTCACACATTGTGTTTATTCCTACAATGATTGAATCAAATTTTCAGGCATTTTGTCTGCTTGTTAGGATTTTCTTGCTAGCAGTGCTGGCATCTTTGTCTTATTATTGAAAGAAATATTATTATATTATTGCAATATTTCAGTGTGCTAATTTATGAGTTAAATAAACAATGAATCAGAATTCAATAAGTTATCCATTTTTTCAAAATACCAAATTGTAATTAAACTTTTAAGCATTCTCCAGCATTTTTCCCGGCAGCGTATTTTCGTACATTACCACCCCCTTCATTTTAATTAAAATGGCAGATAAACTCTGCCACATGTCTCCAGTTGTAAGACGCACGTTCTGGCATGTGTTCAATAAGACGAGTAATTGACTAGTTTATAGGGATCGAGTATCTTTAATGATACTCAGTGCACTAATGCCAGTCATGTTTATTATGTCAAGTAATACATGCAGATTTGTAGCTCAAATTTAATTAATGTCATTATGAGCACATCTCTCATTGTTTGTATCTTGACCTTGAAGACTTCACATCGGAAATGTTTTTTTTTTTTGTTAATTTATTGCATTGTTTGGGGTTTGGTGTTAGGATTTTTTAATCATCTTGGAGAAAAACAGAAATTCTTAAAAGCTTTGTGTTATTTCCAGTGTCATTCTGCCTTTACATTGTTTGTATAAAATGTATGCTAGCTACCTACCTAATGTTCGCATCAGTAATTAGCTTATTCTTTCTTCTAACATTTTTTATTTCTCGGTTACGTTATGACCGTGTCCTCATGACTTTAACCACTTCAGTTCCATTTCAATTCACCGTTGAACACAACTTTGTAAATAGATATCAAAAGTAGGAACAGCATTAAAATATCCACCACAACAGTACTGTAAACATTCTGGTTTATACCACGGCTCTGTTGAACGATCAATTCTGATTGGTCAGCAGATTAATTAATTTACTTAAACAGCAGATCTTTTACAAAGCTAATGCATTTATTCTTATATGTTATCATTTCTACAGTAACTTGCATGACGAATTCTCTAGATGTGTATGAACACTGATATGGTGATATATATTTTCTTTGAGGAGATTTTATTTGGTCTGTTTGAAAGGATTCTGCAGAGAGTGCAGAGATAAAAGACAGAGATAAAACTGTAATGTTTTCCAACTCAGGAAGGGCGGTGTTGTGGTTTCTCTGCCACATATATTGTGATAAGATGATGACTGATGAGGGAATGGGAGGGAGTGTTTGTAGCTGTTTTAATGTAATTGACAACATGAGACAAACTTATTTTGTGGATGTTTATTTAAAGGAACTGTTAACAGTTAAAATATACTGTGTGTTGTATAATAACTGAACTGGCAACTTCCTATGATATAAGAGGAAGAAAGTGCTGGCTGTTAAATGGTGGTTCCTAAGTAGATAGGTAGTTACTAGGTAAAGTAACGCCATCTTGCATTAAGATGCTTCTTACCATCCTGCCGCTGATTATTTTCCATGCTACGCTTTGTTTTGTACTGTTAGACAACATTAGAGATGATGTTAGACATGTTGATTGGCACATGACTAGCACTCAGATTATCTCCCTAATAAGAATGCACACGGTCCCATACAGTATGTCTCATCTCGATTTAAAACCTCTGTACTGCCAGAAAGGTCTTTGAAGTGAGCTCTGGGTGTTCCATCATCATCAAAATGATGGAGGCTGGGACAGCTCCTTCTTGATGCTGTCGCCCCGAGCTGAGGGTTACTGCCACCAAAGACAGCCCTGTCTCTCAGCTAGAAATGCGGGAGCGGCGGAGAGCAATTACTGTGTAACCGCTCACCTTGATCTAACGTACATCTTTCAGCACACAAGTGGATGGAAGAGATCACCTGATCGCTGCTGGAACCTTTCTATCATCAGTCTGTTTCTTTTCCTGACAGCAGGCCTGTACATGAGAACAGAGGGACTACAGCAGCAGCATGGTAGTTAATTAAACTTTTTGTTTGCTCTAGAGTGGCACCCACAAACCATTATGGGTCATGTTGTGATGTGCTGTGCCACTGTTAATCATGCATGTGCAGAAGATAACCTTATTTTGACCAGATCCTTTGACAGTTTTTAGTATAGTGTTGTAGTGATAAACAGATATAGACATTTATAAAAAAAAAAAAATAACTCCATGCTGGGGGCACGGTAGCTTAGTGGTTAGCACGTTTGCCTCACACCTCCAGGGTTGGGGTTCGATTCCCACCTCTGCCGTGTGTGTGGAGTTTCCATGTTCTCCCCGTGCCTCGGGGGTTTCCTCCGCGTACTCCGGTTTCCTCCCCCAGTCCAAAGACGTGCATTGTAGGTTGATTGGCATCTCTAAATTGTCCGGATTGTGTGAGTGTGTGTGTGTACCCTGCGATGGGTTGGCACTCCGTCCAGGGTGTATCCTGCCTTGATGCCCAATGACGCCTGAGATAGGCACAGGCTCCCTGTGACCCGAGAATAGTTCGGATAAGCGGTAGACAATGAATGAATAACTCCATGCTGTCGCTAAACTTTTGGAGCAATTTACGATATTTAGATTATGTTCACAGTAAATACTACACACTCCCATATAGGGCTGAAACGATTCCTCAAGTAACTTGAGTAATTCGAATACAAAAAATCATCGAGGCAAATTTGTTGCCTCGAAGCTTCGTTTAGTCCATTTACTGTAAGTACACACAGAGCGCTGTGTTTCCCCACGGACCATTATTACTGACGCACAACCCGCTAAACTTGGGGAAAAAAGATTCAGGCCAAAGAAAACGGCAGAAAGTTTTCATTGTTTGGGATCATTTCAAACTAAAACAGAAAGAAAACTCCGTACAGTGTGATTACTGTAAGATTGAACTGGTTTACCACAACAGTACAAGTTCCATTCTTCAATATCTCTTTCGAAAACACACAATCCACGGAGTCAACACAAGCTAATGTTAGTGTCCGCACTTAGCTTAAATCAATATGACTGTTAGTTGAAATTAAGGCCCGTAAAAATGTATGTGGATTGTGGCTACATGTAGTGACTATTTAAGACTGTAAATCAGTATGGTAGCTAGATAAGATGTCCCTAATTTAGCTAAGTTTTGTGAAAGCCTAAGCATCATTCATGTTGATAGCCTCACTCTCTCTGTCATTCATACACACACATACACACACATTAAGAGTGTTTATTCTCCAAATAACTCTAATTTCATGTTACAGATAAATGTGTTTTTCTTTATTTTATGTGTATGGACTCTTGTTTTTTGTCCAGGTTACCTTCCTGTCCACTAATGTTTGCCTCTTAGAAAAGCCACAAAGTCATTCAGGAAGACCGTAAAGGCTTATGTCATGCTTGAGCTGTAGTTACACTGAAACTTGAAAGTTAGGTTGCACAACATAAATGCAATGTTTAGGTATTATTATTATTATTATTATTATTATTATTATTATTATTATTATTATTATTATTATTATGTTTTAGGTTGTACTATGTTTACGTTTTTTTAAGTAATTATGTTTTTTTATTTATATATTTGTTTTTGCATTTTGAATGTAATATGTCAATTAAATGCACTAAATGGGTTCAGATTTTATTTTCATTTTTCTAAATAGGAAACAACTTGGTTGTTCATTTTAAGAGACCTGTCTTATTTTCTCTTGCATATTTAGTATTCCTCTTTAATAAAGAAAAAGTACTTTATCCGATTACTCGATTAATCGATGGAATAATCGGTAGAATACTCGATTACTAAAATAATCGATAGCTGCAGCCCTACTCCCATACATGTATTTCATCAGTCACAGTGTGAATGTAATGACGCTACATCAATGTATAGATTGCGTAGGTGATACCCTTTCCAAAACCTGGAAGAAGAAAAACTTTTGGAATATTAGAAATGCGTGAATGTTAGGCGAGTCAAACTTCTACTGAAGACAATGACTTAAACTGGAAGCCGAATATATAACAGAAGAACGTTTTTTTGTGGAAAGTGCAGACGACATGTGCAGATGACCTTTTCTAGCACTTGAAAAGAGTAATTTATGTAGTATGAAATCTTAAGCTGAGTAACTTCATGAAATTTCAATTAAAAGGTAGCTTACCCTGTGGAGTTTACTTGAAAACAAACAAGGTATGTCTGCATTAAGTCTCGATTAATTTCCTTCTGTATTATGATATAGTATGAAATGAATATTGTGATAAATATTGATGTTAAACAATTGTGATTTTTCTTTTGCCCAGCCCTATTCCCAAATGAATAACGTGTATTTATGTGGACAGTTGAAACAAAACTCAAATTCAGAATTCTATTTCATTTTATTTGTATAGAGATTTTAGCAATAGACCTCGTCACAAAGCAACTTTACTGGAATATCTACATTCAGGATAGAAAAGAATACATTTACAATTCATCCCTGTAGTTTGCAGTGATGATAGATACAAGAATGAAACAAATTTTTCACTATTAGGATGATCATACTTAACAGAAACCTTAATATTCTATGCTATGATTATGTAATATCAAAACTGCAGATAAATACAGGACATATGCATGTGTGTTTGTTTGCTTGATGCTTTGATTCTGGTATTATTTTACACTAGAACTAACCTCTGAGATAGCATGTAGTGTCATCCAAACATAAACATGTGAGATGATATGACAAGCTAAATGTACCTTGGCCTTGCAGGAAGTACATTTTAATAAAGCTTAATGAATTTTTTGTAGAACTTAGCTGTGGACACTGCCGAAAAGTGAGTGCATCGTGTAAGTATGCGTAACTGCCACCTTGCGTGTGTCAGGATTCGCACTTCCTCTATCTCCATGATTTCATCTATTGATTTCTCTCCAGACTATTTGTTGCCTGCTTACTCAAGTAAAATTAGAGCACGTTGTGCTCGGTATAAACAATTGAATTGATTAGTGGAAGAAAAGCACTTCCAAACTAGCCGTAATGATATCATGTCCTGCGGTGGAAATCTCTTCATGTGTATGATGCAGTTGTTTTGCTTGTTTAGAATTAATGGGAAATTTCCAGCTTGACAGAGCATGAGAAATTTAGTGTGTGTGTGTGTGTGTGTGTGTGTGTGTGTGTGTGTGTGTGTGTGTGTGTGTGTGTGTGTGTGTGGCTGTGTGCATATTTAGCCCTTTTTAAGGACCTAAAATGCTTAAATCCTCACAATAAGAGGACATTGTCAAAGGTCCTTAACTGGTCCTCACAAAACTTGGTGTTTTTACAGCTTTTATTATAAAGAGCCAAAATATTCCCTTTTGGTTATTTTTCGGTTAAGGTTAGATTTAGGTGTAGACAGCAGTAATTATCTACAGCAATCATTATGTGACAGCTTCAGGGACTGGGTTTGATGCTGAGCTCAGGTCATTGTCTGGATAGAGCTTGACATGTAGGTTTGCTCCAGGCTACTCCAGCTTCCTCACAGCTCCTTAAAACATGTCAGTAGGTGGATTGGCAACATTAAATTGCTCCTCTGTGTGTGTGTGTGTGTATGTACATGGTGTCCTGCAGTGACCTGGCATACCAGTCAGAGTATATTTTTGTCTTGCACCCCATTGTTTATGGGATAGGCTGTAGATCTACAGCAACACTGACCAGGATAAAGCTGAATGGACGGATGAAGGAATCTTTAAAGATATATAATAAACACCATGTGTGTATGTGTGCATACAGTAGGTCAGGCTGCATGGTATAATTTGCATATATATATATATATATATATATATTATATATATATATATATATATATATAAAAAAAAACACCTACATACACACACACATACTGTTATTAGTATCCTTACTGTTTCCATAAAACCACAAACCACAAGTGTGTTTTGATGCCACATTAGTGTCTGGTGAACGTTTTAGCACCATTTTTTTTTTTATCACAGATGGCTCAGGGTTTAAAACTACAGATTGGGTTTATAACACAACACTTAAGCGATATACTGTTTGATGCGTCTTTGGTTATTACCTGACTAAAATCCAGTAAAATGTTTAAAGTGTAGTAAAATAACAAAAGGCCTCTGTAGGAGGGACAGTGAGTGTGATTTAAGGCTGTGATTAGTGCCTGTTTATGGCAAAGGTGACAGTTTGAGTGGATGTGTGTTATGATTTCTGATGTAACACCTGCTACTGTGGTTACAATTCCACAATTCAATAAGAAGGTAAGTGTGTGTGTGTGTGTGTGTGTGTAGCAGCATTGCAGGAAATACCTTTTCTCAGCAGTGTTCTGTGTCATACACCTGAGCCCTCTCGCTCAATGAAGTGCTGTGGATTCTGCTCAGCTAACTCGCATGTGGTGAGGCTGCGTTTTACACACTCACACACACACACACACACAGACACACACACACACACACACACACACACACAACACACAAAGACACAGCTTTGGTACTTGGGAAAGCATGCACAACTCTTTTAAGGGCCTTCAAGTGGCTGCTGTTTGCGCTCAATCTGAGTGTGCTTGTGTGTAGAAGGAAAAGTCTCACGCTGACTCTGATTCTCTTCTCTGCACATCTGTCTGCCTTTAAAAACCTCAGATTTATTCCTTCTTCTACTCTGTCTTTCCTCCTACAGATTTCAATCCTGCTATCATTTTGTCTGCTTTAGTTCTCCTTTCTTTGTCTCTTCTTCCCTCAATTAATCCTTTAGCTATGACTCAGTGGCAGTGCAGGAGAACATTTTCCTGGCTGTAGTATCGAGTTGTTCGCTTTTAAAAGCTCGGGTTTTTTTTTTACTGGATCTCTTTCTACAGGCATTTTGATTTAATATTATATTAATGATAATGGCAGAGATTCACAGGATCCAGTTATTAGACATATAATATCAGGCAGTGCCATTATATTTATTTACTGGAGCAATTAGTCTTTTATTCCTGAACAATGTGTTCAAATCGATTCAGAATTTAACACTGCTATCATTTAATATCATATATTGTCTTGTTTTATTAAACTTGACATTTATGTTATCGGGCTTTAGATTAAACTTATGAAATTCAGTGTTCAGTCAATTAGGGTTATAACCATAATAACTAAGCAGTTGTTAAAAATAATAATAAAAATTTCAGACCCACTGCACACTGGCTTCACCCCATGGGGCCATAGTATATTACTGTAATTTCTAGGTTATAATATTTTTGATTTTATCAGGGGTTTAAATTATTTGTCCTTATTTCCATAACACCATGGAAGAGGTCCAATGCTGTAACCCCTCAATTAAGCCTGCAACTGGGTTAATCTCTGCAATGAAATAAATTTGGAGTTGATTAATTGCTTTGCATGAGCACAGTGCTCTGTTGGGGACAAGCCCTTTTATAATGCAATTGTTTTTGCTCTGCTTTTAACTTTGCCCAGGATTACTAATATTCCAATTAGTTTTCCAGCGCCTACTCACAGTGGGATTAAACGTCCCTTTAATGCACTGATCATCTATAATAGATACTAGGGATTCATTTTACCTGAATATCTGTTTATAGTCATGTTCTTGCCTTGATTTGAGTAGAACTCCACCCGTGACTATAATCCAAGCGTTCCTGCTAACTAGCCATAAAGGTATTGATGCACTCTTTAACAGCCATCATCAGCACTAATTAAACAGTCATTATAGGTAAATATAAACGTGCCACTTTTTACACCGCTGCTCCGATCGGCAGAATCGTCTTTTTTTTTTTTAATTGTCCACTTTCTACATATGGTACAAGTTCATTGATTTTTTATTTTTTCAGCGTCGTAATTGTTTTTATGGGCCGTATCCTCGTCCAACCTATAAAGCCACAAGGCAGCGAATGTTGCCCGAGCATTTTAATGTTGTGTTTGCATTTATTCCTTTGACACACACCTTTATCCGGCGTGATTTATAAGTGAGGCGAGTACAATCCAAGCGTAGAGATCTAACATGAGCCGACTTCGGTTTCCTGCACTATGTGACCGTGTTTCCATTTCAGGACCAGTGTGAGATAGCTGTAGGAGGTATGAGAGGAAACTCCAGTGTAATTCCATGAGCTGTAAGATACTACAGTATTATTTAAGGATACAAAAGCCAATGCCGGGAGCATAAGGATCACCGCTTTGAGTGCTGAGATGCTTCTGGAAGGCTGTGGAAGCTTCTGTAAGATCAGTGATACTTGGTAAAGGTTTGTTCCATTATTGATAAACCGTGTAGATGTCTATTTTCAGACTGCAGTGGACCATAGGCACAAATCATAAAGCTGTTAACTTGGTAATGAAATAGGTTTAGGTTTTGGTTGCTGTAATCTAACTGACTAGGCTCTAAAGTGGATATACGTTATATGTGAAAACATTAGCCATCTAGTTAGCTAGATAAGTTCATTCATGCAGACTAAGTGAAAGGAGCATGTAAATGATTATTATCCTCTTCTTACAGCAAATCAATGGCATACCTTATAGCTGTGTGCTGTGGGGTTCTGTATCGGCATTGCATGTATAGTATATAATAAATGTTCTGTATCTGTTTGTACTTTAACTCGGGTTGTTTAACTGCAAGATGTCTGTTCCTTATACAAGGAGACATGATAGCTTTGTCCTGAATTTTCTTTTAATATTTAAATGTCACCACCTGTTAATGCATGCTGAATAATCTGCTTCATAAAATCTACATACGGTCAAGCAAATGTGTATAGTGCAGCAGGCAGTGTGTGGTATACTTACAGCATGTGGGTACTTCACATCGCTTTATATAGCATATTGTGTTTAGCTATAGCTACATCCATCCATCCATCCACCCTTGTCTATCTAGCCGTCCGTCCATCCGTCCATCCATCTGTCCGTCCAGAACATGCAAACTCCATGCTCGCAGGAATCATACCTCCAACACCACTAGTGCAAAGCACACATGATACCCACTAAGCCACTGTATCCTGCACATAACTACATAATAAATGAAAGTTTTATTATATAGTTAATAAGGAATAGGGTTGTTGAACTGACATATCAATTGGGCAAATATACATAAAAACAAGCCCAGATATGAAATCTGCTTGTCCACTACTGCACGAGTACAGCTTTATCTCTTCAGACAAAAGTCCTGATAAAGTGTCTGTTTTCCTGTAGAGGCTCAAATTTAGGCTGTATAATTTACACGTTGAAGGCTTGATGCATTCCTGCGTCTCCTCTGAGAAAACTGAACTGTGTGGGTGCTTGTCATAATGCTAAGTGAGCAAAGACCTTTCACATGCTAATGTGGCTCTTTTTTTCCATTTTGAATAAATTCCATATTGTTTGATGCGGAGGAGTGGTGAGATAAGACGATAATTGTCGCTGAGGAACTGACCTGAGATTGGGGGGCATTTGGAAAGAGTGTGCTTCTCCTGAAACAACAACAAAAACAGAAGAAGAGAACGAGAACAGACAGGACGAATGTGGGAAAATTTCAAATGCTTTTACTTTAATAGCTTGAACAAGATTTAGTGTGTCTGATAGACAACGGGGTGTGTGTGTGTGTGTGTGTGTGTGTGTGAGAGAGAGAGAGAGAGAGAGAGAGAGAGAGAGAGAGAGAGAGAGAGAGAGAGAGAGAGAGAGAGAGAGAGAGAGCGAGAGAGAGAGAGAGAGAGAGAGAGAGAGATGTAGAGAACAGGATATACAGGGAAATGAGGCAGGTGTGTGTGTGTGTGTGTGTACACTGAGAGAAATGGAGGAATGCTGTGCATATACACTTCACTGATAATTCCATTTCAGATCTGTGGAGTTGCTAAAATCACACAAACTGCAGTTTTGGCACTTTTTGTAAAATTCAGAAGTAGTAATTGCTTTTTATGTTAATATTATAAGTATTATGAGGCCTGTGTTTTAGATTGCAAATATATTTTCTCGACTCATAGGCTCGTTCTAATTATTTGACTTTAATGTTATAATAAACTTCCTGACAATTTTACTGTCATGCAAATGGGCAGCTATTAGCCTACTGTACATTGCTCTGTGACTAACTGAAGGTCTTTATCTCTTTGCTCTCATGCACACGCTTGGACCGGACCGCACTGATGTTGGACACGCCGTGACTTTAATGATATCAGGTAAGCTGAATTGTTGCTGTGTAAAGCAGTAGAATGAGAGGTGAATGGTGGTGGTGGTGGTGGTGAAGGTGGTGGTGAAGGTGGTGGTGGTGGTGAAGGTGGTGAAGGTGGTGAAGGGGGGGTGGTGGTGGTGGTGGTGGTGGTGGTGGTGGTGAAGGTGGTGTGTGGAGACAGTAGGGCGGGGTTGTGTATTTTCAGTTATGTGACACACTCAGAGGTTTTACAAGTTTTCTTATTTTTTAACCAGATTGTATTGTTATTGCTCCTTCTTGCTGAACAAGTGTGTGTATGCTGAACAAATGAAAAACTGTGTGTGTGTGTGTGTGTGTGTGTGTGTGTGTGTGTGTGTGTGTGTGTGGGGTGTGTGTGTGAATGTGTGTGTGCACGAATGTGTGTGTGCAAGCTTGTACAGGCGTGTGCAGGCATGTGTATGTGTGTGCAGGCAGGTACATGTTCATATGTGTGCAAGTGTGTGATTTTCTGTATGTGTGTTAATATGCACGCATGTAAGTGCAAGTGCATGGATGTGTGTGTAAGTGTGCGTGTATGCGTGTTTGAGTGTGTGTGTGCAAGTGTGTGTGTATGCACGTATGTGTGTTTTTTTGTGTGTGTGTGTGTGTGTATGTATTAATATGCACGCATGATAGGGCAAGTGCATGTATGTTTAAGTGTGTGTATGTGTGTGCTATTTAGACCATATTTGAATTTTATGTAACTGAAAAAGTGCTGGATTGTTAGCAATGCAAATCCACAGACCTGTTGGTTTTTAGTTCAGAAAATAAGCTGGCAGTGTGTTCAGGGGTGAGTGGTGTACACAGCCTGCTGTCAGTAAGGAGGAAAATATTTGTCCTGAAGGATTCAGCATTGACAGCATTGTTGCACTGACATCACCAGTCTTATTGCTGTATTTCAGTAGAGCATCACATTATACAGGAGACCCACACAGGCCTCGGCTACATCATGTCTGGCCTCTTCTTCTTCTCTTTGCTGTAAATGATCCAGCAGTGTGAGCTCCAGTGCAAACATTTGTGGATCACTGGAAGAAGTTGTAAAAAACTAACATTTCTTACATGACTTCATTGACCTGTGTTAGTTTAACAACGCTTGTTTGGAGTGTTCCAAACAAAAAGTGATAAAATATTGATATGTTGTGTTTTCCTGATACAGTGGTGTTACACAGGTTAAAATGACAGGCTTGTTTATATTCAGATCCAAGTCTCTGGTTTGATCCTGACCTCAGGTTGATGTGTGTGCAGAAATTTTGATCTCTGTATCTGTATGGGTTTCTCTGGGTTCTTCCCACCTTCCATGGTTAGTATGTAGACTGACTCGAAATTCTCCCAAGGTGCTGGTGCTGGTTTGTGTGTGTGGTTTGCTATAGACTGGTGTTCAAACCAGAAAGCATTTCTAGTTCATGCCACCCATTGATCCCAGTTTGGCTCCAGAACACTGACCAGGATGAAATGGATATCGAAAGTTAGTGAAAGTGAATAAAATAAAATATAAAATATAATATAAAATTTTATTTATGTTTGGTGTCCAATATATAGCACTGCCTGACTTCCTTATCTCACTAATTATGGCTACACTCTATGGTCAGTTTATTAGGAACACCCACACCTGCTCATTCATGCAGTTATCCACATGACCCGATCACCATTGTCTTATTCCAATCTTCAACTGTCCATTTTCAGTGATTCTGTGCACACTCTAGCCTCAGATTCCTGTTCATGGATGATAGGAGTGGAACCTGATGAGGTCTTCTGCTTTTGTAACTCATCTACCTCAAGGTTGGGCATGTTATGCATTCCGAGATGCTTTTCTGTTTATAACGGTTGTAAAGAGTGGTTATAGTTATAGTATACATCGATCATAACATCAGGCATAACATTATGACCACCTGCCTAATATTGTGTTGGTCCCCCTTTCGCTGTGAAAACAGCCCTGACCCGTCATGCACTGTGTATTCTGACAGCTTTCTATCAGAACCAGCATTAACTTCTTCAGCAATTTGAGCAACAGTAGCTCGTCTGTTGGATCAGACCACATGGGCCAGCTTTCACTCCCCACATGCATCATTGAGTTTTGACCTCCCATGACCCTGTCGCCGGTTCACCACTGTTCCTTCTTTAGACCACGTTTGATAGATACTGACCACTGCACAAGAGCTGCAGTTTTGGAGATGCTCTGATCCAGTGGTCTTGCCATCACAATTTGGCCCTTGTCAAACTTGATCAAATCCTTACACTTGCCCATTTTTCCTGCTTCTAACACATCAACTCTGAGGACAAAATGTTCACTTGCTGCCTAATATATCCCACCCACTAACAGGTGCCATGATTAGGAGATAATCAGTCTTATTCACTTCCCCTGTCACTGCTCATAATGTTATAGCTGATCGTTGTAGTTACCAGCTCTTACCAATGGAATCTCCAGTTACTGGAAGTTTATGGTTTCTGCATCAACTCTATAGACTGTTGTATGTTATACTATGAGGCTACCCATGACCCATGACCACGGCATAACTCCAACATCTTCATCAAATATGCAGATGATACCATAGTTGTTGGTCGAATCAGCAATAATGATGAATTGGCCTACAGAGAGGAGAGGAGATCCAAAGCCTGCCAGCATGGTGTTCCATGAACAACCTCACCCTCAGTGCCATGAAGACCAAAGAGCTCATTGTGGACTTCCGGAAATCTAACAGCAGCAGACACTCCCCTATCTACATCAACGGGTCTGAAGTAGAGCGTGTCTCCAGCTTTAAGTTCCTGGGTGTCCACATCTCTGAGGATCTGTCTTGGCATCTGAACACCTCAACTCTGGTTAGGAAGGCTCAACAGCATCTTTACTTCCTGAGAAGATTAAAAAAAGTTCACCTGTTCCCCAAAATCCTGACCAACTTTTACCGCTGCATTATTGAGAGCATCTTGACAAGCTCTATCACAGTGTGGTATAGCAGCTCCACAGTGTGTGAAAAGAAATCACTGCAAAGGGTGGTGAAAACCGCCCAACGCATCCTCGGCACCCAACTACCTGCCAATGAGTCACCACAGTAGATGTCTGCGCAGAGCACACAAAATCATCAAGGACTCCTCCTACCCTAGTCACAAACTGTTCAACCTCCTTGCATCCAGGAGGAGATACAGGTCCATCTATCTATCTATCTATCTATCTATCTATCTATCTATCTATCTATCTATCTATCTATCTATCTATCTATCTATCTCTACAGTCAAAGTCACCAAAAACTGAAGCTCTCCACCTGTGCAGTATCTTCATGACTTCGTCCATTGTGCTGCTGCCACATGATTGGCTGATTGGATCATGCCACGAATGACTAGGTCTTCCTATTAAAGTGGCTGTTAAATGTAATTTGTACTATGTAGCATGACTCTGCTGAAGCCTGAGTGACTCAGTGACTCGTAGATCAGAGCAGGGCCCTCTGCTGAGGGAAGGAGGAAGTGCCTGTACACCCACTGATGCTGTTAGAGATCTCTCTCTCTTATGCTGATGGAATGGTGAGAAGGTTAGACTGAGGGAGAAGGACACTGGGGTCTGTGAGGAGAGTTGCATAGTTACAGGATATTCACAAGTAGATTATGCAGCCAGCGCTAATCTCAGGCACTGCACTACAGCTTTGGATTGAAGGGCATTAGTTTGCTCAGGGCTTCTGCTGATGCGTAATGTTTCTTTTTTTCTTTCCATCACTCAATTTTCTCTGTTTCCCCCTTTACTCTCTCTGCATTTCTCTCTCACTCTTTCACTCTCTCTATCTCTCTCTCTCTCTCCTCTCCCTCTTTCTCTCTCTCTCTCTCCTCTCCCTCTCTCTCTCTCTCTCTCTCTCTCTCTCTCTCTCGCTCTCTCTCTCGCTCTCTATCTCTACTTGTGTGGTGGGGTTATTGCATAGCTGTGTGCTGCAAGTGGAGAATAAAGCTGCTCGCGTCATCAGTCAGCAAAGCAAAGCCTCAGGGTGTGGGTGTGTGTGTGTGTGTGTGTGTGTGTGTGTGTGTGTGTTGTACAATGTTCCCTGATTGCATTCTGTAATTCTCTCTGCGAGTGTGCTGAAAAACAGGCTGAGTAATCACACAATGGCCAGGACACATCACATGCACCTTATTTCATTCTTTTGCTAGCAGCATGCAGAATCGTGTGTGCGTGTGTGTGTGTACACCTCATGTATTTTCTGTTTAGTTGTGCAGGAACTCCTTATCCCTGCTTTCACCAACTCCTCCTGTCCATCCATCTATCCATCCATTTATTCATTATCTGGTGGAAGCGACTGTCCATCACACAGACCTGTGAGTGACGAGTGCTGCTTGCTCGGGAACAGCACACCGGTCAGGACTGACAGGGCTGCAGTTTGCATCACATTAAACCCAGCAGAACGGTCACGGAATGTGTTCATCTTCCTACGCACACCTAAACTTATGCATCAACGTTCATATTCATGAATAATCATGCTTGGACGCTTCCATGTTCCTGCATCTGCTTTATAGTCCAAACATCATCAATTACTCACAGTGTCCTACAAGACCATAATGAACAGAACCGTAGCAGTAATAATCACAGTTTTGATTTGTGTCTCGTTCATACGATGGCTCAGCAAACATTAGCGTGAAATATAAAAGCTCTTCATGTTTCTGTGTGTGGTTTAGGGCAGAGACACTTCCTGATTTATTCTTTATACTACTGCTCTGGAGTCAGTACAGATATGATGACATGACAAGTGTGTACAAACAGGAAATCAGAAAGAAAATACATTGAGCATTTTTTATTCTAGTCATACTTGCAAATTTGTTACCATTTGCACAACTCAGGACACATGACGTGATACCATTCATACAACATGATACATGATACACCGTGAAAATTTCACTGTGCTGTAATGTATATGTGACAAATAAAGGCTTCTATTTCCTGGTTATGCAATTGCACTTTTTCATCATATAGCACACAGTTATAGAAGGTTAATTATTTATAATCACACTCTCTGGTGTCACCCGGATGAGGCAGGCTTACCTTTTGAGTCTGATTCCTCTCAAGATATCTCATATCTCATCTCAGGGAGTTTTTTCTCACAGCTGCTGTCTCAGTTTTGCTCATCAGGGATAAATTTCTACATTTTAAAATTTGTATCCTGAATTTAAATATTGCTGTAAAGCTGCTTTGTGACAATGTCCATTGTTAAAAACACAAACTGAATTGAATTAGAGGCAAGGTAAGGAGTTTGTATCTATTTTAGAGCTTTCATTTGTCTGAAATTGATTGAAATCCAGACACATCACCATTGTTTAGTTGAATTTGCACTACTTTTTCTTGAGATAATAGCTAAAATGTTCAGCTATTAGTTTTGGGGAATAATAATAATAATCATCATCATCATCATCATCATCATCATTCAGTTTTAATTATATTTATGTGAGATTTTGCATCACATTACATCATAATCGTGCTCAGATAAAATCAGAACTGTTCTTGGGGGTTCCACACCACCCTGCCCCCCTGAGTGCACAGTTTTATATAAACCCAATTGACTAGGGTTGGATCTCAGGCTGGGAATTGAACCCAGGCCATGGTGGTGAGAGCACTGAAGCCCAACCACTAGTCCTCCAGGCGCCCAGGGACTATTACCGAGTAAAAAATGAAAAATTGTTCAAATATAAATATACTAAAAGTTCTTATTAAAAAAGTAAATAATAGGGATCAAACATTAAAGTCAAGACATGTTTTTTTCAGCATGATCTCCATCTATTCATTTTCATCTGATTATTCTACACAGGGTCACACAGAACCGAGACTCGGACCCCCAGTCCTGGAGTTGCAAAGAAATCAGCATGGTTTTGTACTTTGATGTTATGTATTTCAGTGTAGATAATAGCTAATAATTTGTAGCATTTGTAAAAGCTGTAAAAAGTGTGTATGTTTTTTTCATGGATATGTAATTATACATAAAAAATAGTAACGGAGCACAGTTAATTAGTAACTTCCACTTCTTATTTTGCTCTCGTTTTCATTTTCTTAAACGTTTCCTCGTTTGTGAACCTTTTGTCAAGCATATAATATTTAAACTTTTTTATGATACGGTTTTTGACTTTTAAAGTCCTACCTTTTTTTTTTTTTAAAGCTACACTGTGTTGCTAACATTTGTGGAGCTCGAACCCACCAACTGATGTCTTAAGCATTAAATCTTCCAGTGTTGAAAATTCATGTCAACAATATTGTAATAGTAAATAACAAGAAGTTGAGCTTAAGTCTGCAGAATCCTTGAATGTGTATGAGAACATGTCCTGTACAACACTGAAATGATTTTGAGCAGCAGAAAGGAGCATGTCTTCTCTGCATTGCTCTACCATCAGGAACTGTGTGGGTGGGTGGGGGGTTAGAGAGAGGGGGGGGGTGAGAGACAGGGAGAGGGGGGCAGAGAGAGAGAGAGAGAGAGAGAGAGAGTGAGGGAGAGAGAGACAGAGGGGGATCAAAGAGACAGGGAGAGAGAGAGAGGGGGAGAGAGAGACAGAAAGAGGTGGAGACAGAGTTTCTAGAAAGGGGGAAACAGAAGGAGAAAGAGGGGAGCAGAGGGATCAAGAGACAGGGGGACAAAGGGTGAGGGGGGGTGGGAGAGACAGAGAGAGGGAGAGAGGGAGATGGGAAGACAGAAGGCAGAAGGAGAGAGACAGAGAGAGGAGACAGAGGGTGAGAGAGAGTGAGAGAGACAGAGAGGTGAGAGAGACAGAGAGTGAGGGAGGGAGACAGAGAGATCTCTCTCTGAGAGAGAGAGAAAGAGAGAGCAATGGGTGGGAGAGAGAGTGAGAGAGACAGAGAGAGAGAGAGCGCTCATCATCAGTTGCGAGATGGTCATCATCACTTTAATGACTTTGGCATTTCCTCTCCTCATATTGTTCTAACTGGCTGTTCTCATGCTGGACTGCATGTGGGATCTAATACTGGCTTGTACACAGTGACCAGTGCTCTGAACAGATCCTTCAGCACCAGTCCTCAGGGTGTTGGATGCTGGTATCCGTCCCTCAGGACAATCAGGTGGAAGTCATTCACTTTCAGTAGACATTTCAGAAGACACAGTTACTGAAGGTGTGTGCAGTTTAGGTTGCCAGCTTGGCTCGCAGTCTGCCTCTGTGCTGCTGACGGCTCAGTGCTGGCAAACCAACACGCGAGCAAGTTAAACTAGCGCTCCCGGCGGACTGCACAGAAGTGCTGCTACAAACACGCCTGGCTGCTGTCCTGCACTGTTTTCATTATCAGATTGTAATCATTTCTTTCTTTCTTTATTACTTAAAACTTTTGCTTTTTTTTTAATCGTTTTTTTTACCATCTACTCAGGATTCAGCTGTGTCCTAATGGACGAATCGTCCATTAGGACACAGCTGAATCCTGAGTAGATGCTAAATTTACTCAGATGGTGTGTGTGAGGAGAACGGTGGAGGAAAAGGGGAGCTTGCGTATGTGTTAAAATTCACACAAATTACCCTCAGGTCCTGTGCCGTGTGGTAGGAGAACATCACAATGAAAGCCATAATGTGGGGTTGAGCAGCTGCCCTGCTTCTCACACATACACACACACACACACACACACACACACACACACACACACACACACACTCATGTGCTTTCTTAAATATATACACAAAAACACAAACACATATATTCTCTCTCTCTCCTCTCTCTCTCTCTCTCTCTCTCTCTCTCTCACTCACTCTTTCTCTCTCTTTCCCTTTCCCGCTTATAGACACATGCACTCTCTCTCTCTCTCTCTCTCTCTCTCTCTCTCTCTCTCTCTCTCTCTCTCTCTCTCTCTCATCGACACACACACACACTCACTCTCTCTCTCTGTGCACAAAAATTGTTTAAAAGGTTATCCTTACCTCTATAAAATACATACACACATGGTTACACAAACCAATGAAATTCATTAAATTATTCATCTTCATTAAACACCTCAAACTACATTCACGCATACAGCGGCTCGCAACATCAAAGCAGCAGGAGATCATTCATTTTCTATAAAAGCTGATTTCCATTGACGAGCGTTGGTGACCAATGTGGGCGTGTCCTACATCTACCAATGGGAGTGAAGACAGTAGATCTCACATGATCCGAGGCAAACAGACACTGATTTTCCTTCATCTCGTCTGTTATGATGCACACTAAATCAACCTCCAGAATGTTTCATTTTAGAGGCAGGAAAACTGATTTGTTGTCTATTTTAGTGCTGGTAATGTTATTAGTATTAGGAACACCTACCTCTGACTTCAAAATACGCTTGCAGCAGTAAAACCTATGTAACGGTTTGTATGTATGCGTGAATGCAGGTCTATCCTGATCAGTATTACGGTTTCTTCTGGAGCTTATCCCAAGAACAGCAGGCACAAGGTGAGAAAATTCCTAAGGTGAGATGCTAGTCCATTACAGGGCACCATTCACACTTTTCATACACATACATGCAATTTAGTGTAGCTAATCAATATCTCTATCTGCAAGTTTTTGGATAGTGGGGAAAAAAACACAGGACCCGGAGGCATTCATTCCACACAGACAGAAACTCGTCCCTGAAGCCGTGACGCTGCGACACTACTCACTGTACCACCGCTAACACAGTGCAATAAACAATAGCGAAAAATGTAAAGGTGTAGACATAGCACTATTAGGTGTGTGTACTACAGAAATAGGTAAAAAATCCTGTCGCACAGTGTAAACATTTCTCCTGAGAGCCTTATGAGGCTGACTAGCTCAGTGATTTCTGCTTGCTTTGTTCCACCTTTCTATTCAGAGTCAATCAACAATAAGAGCCATTATATGCACTTTTAAATTCATCCAGACACCTAAAACTATCAAGCTTCAAGTAACTGTGTATAGTTTTTACTGGTCCTCTTTAAGCGGTTGCTGTTGGGTGTTGTTTACTTTCCCCTCGTTGTATCTTGGCTGGTGCTGTTTGTTTCTAAAATGCAGTGAAGTGCATGTGCATATTCCTATGAAACAGAAGAGAGATGACTCGGGTGCTGATTACACTGATTTGCTGCTTGACTGAATTACTATTTTACTCTATGTGCAACTATCAGTCTAGCTCTCCAGCCATCTGTCTGCTGGAATGCAGAGTGGTTTGTGAAGGGTTCTTGGCTAGTAGCTTGCTGATGGAGGTCTCGCTCGAGGTTCCGCTGGAGAAAAAAAAAAGGCCAAATTCTCATATAGTGCTGCATGAACCATGAACAACGGGCATTGATTTTCCGTCTAGAGTTCCTCCTTGTCTTTTTGCCTTCCCCTTCCCTTTCCCTTTCCTTGACTTTTCCCTGTCTTTTTATTGTCTTACACTAAATGCCAGTTAATTGTAGGTCTGTGCAGAATGCACTTCTTGGCTAAGTTGCTTTTTGACTCGGTGACCCCCGGATGCCCTCATGACCTTCATATGTCAAGTGTCCACCTGTGGGGGTAGGTTAAGGAGAAAGGTGTGTAGACCTCCTACAGCGATGTCTGTGTTCAACACATCTGACTGCTCATGGCCGCAAAGCTTTTCTGACATATGCTCATTGTGCTCTGCAGGAGGTACCCCATACTGAGACGCTCTTTTCCTAACCCACTCTAGCACACACACTTTCCTTCGGTTTTAATAGGAGACATGAAAGGCCACACACAATCAGACATTCAGAGATAGACAGCTGCTTTTTTTTTTTTTTTTTTTTACCTGAATTCCTCATCTGGGCTTGTGATATGCTAAAATTTCTCCATGTTTGTTAATGAACCTCAATGAATTCCAGCTCGGAGTCGTCTGTCTGAGCAGACATATGTTATTTGTGCACGTCCTTCTTTTAATCATAGGGATGTGATCATTCCGTTGGGAAATTACAGCTCCTCTTCATCCAGGACTTTAAAGGAAACCTTCTGTTTGTTAATTAACATCCAATCAGATAACAGAGATAGATTCAACAATACATAAAACTAATATCCTTTCTTTCCTCAGCCTTGCTTTCTGAGAAACACGTTTTCAATTAAAAAGAAGAACTTGACTTCCTGACTTCCTCTTGATGTAGTGCGCCTTCATTTTGGGAAAGCCATCAAGCTCACGCATGAACAGAGCTGATGAATTCACATTACACAGAGCCCATCACCGGCTCCCGATGAGCTCCGTACCACGAGACAGCTTCCAAACAGAACAAAACACCATTAATAAACCTATTAAAGACGAGGTATAAATAGTGCTATTGTTTGGCTCGATTAATTCTTCCATGTAGAAAGTGTCTGTGGAAACTTTTGTTGTTTGCTACTTAGGCAACTTTGTCAACTCTCTGACAGTCATTACTGTTCAATACACTGTGTGTATTGTTCGACTTTAATTCCTCACGGCATGAATGAATCAACACTTTAGTAATGTGTCATGGAGCTGCGTTCATTTCTCAACATAACAAAGCAAAGCGACGCGATCGTTAAATAAATGTTAAGTCCCTGAAATCCCGGAGCACTGCAAACTCTTGTGGGTTTGAATTCCAGATGGGATTAGCAGGACATGAAATCACAGGACGGCTCAAAACCTTTACACTCACGTGCCATTTTTTCCCAAGTCATTGGGGATAAGCTGCTTTTGAGGATACAGCAGATGAGTAGTGCATAATTCTGAAAAAAATCATTGAGCAGCAGTAGTCGAGACCACTTAGGGCCCACAACTCAACAAAAACTAACAAAAAAACAAAACAAAACACACTTCAGATGATTCTGGACAGAGGTGTTCAAAATTCAACACCTCCCAATTCCCGGTTTCAAACCCACATATAAAACCTGACCCATCAGAATGCAGATGAGATCACAGGTCAGATCCCCAGACCCCAGCAGTGGAATGAAAAAAATCATGCAGATACAGGTCGAGAATTTCAGTTAATGTTCATAGCACACACTAGAATAGTGAAAAAATCATCCTTTTTAACCGTGGCTTGGATATTGAACTGCTGACTTTTCATGATTTTCGTGTCCAACAATCTCTAGAGTTTCCACAGAATGGATTATTGTTGATGTGAGAGCCCAGAGGACAAAGGCTAGACTGGTTTGGACTGGCTTGAAGGCTACAGTTAACTCAAATAACCACTCTTTTCAACCATCATGAGCAGAAAAGCATCTTAGAAAATAAAACATGAAGAGCATTGAGACAGACTGAGCAGAAGATGAGATCAGGCTCCAGTCCTGTTAGTCAAGAGCAGGAATCTGAGGCTACAGTGGGCACAGGCTCACCCAAACTGGACAGCTGACTGTACATACGAAACACAACATAAAAGCAAAATGAAAAGCCTGTATTTTTTGTTTCTAGGGTCTTTTGAAACTTGATTTAAATTCTGTTGGCATTGGTGTGCTGAATATCTAACACGAAACCAACAATGACATGGAATTTTCTTAACATTTTAAGAAACTGAAATCAGATTTTAGTTGTCACTTTTACAACATGTAGTGAAATGCTTTTTGACTGCCGGTGTCCGAAAAAGTAGAATAAAAATAGAAAAAACATCAATACAACAAAATTAGAAATGGAATTAACTGTACAAGCAAAAAACGATGTGGATTGGTGGCAGAACAGTGGGATTATTATGATTACACTGCAGATGTGTGCCGTTTTAGGGCAATATATGTAATATGGGCTGTGCAAAAGTCTAGCTGGATGCTGTGCAGAAAATTACAGAAAAGTCTAAGCTCTAGTCTTATGTGTTGTCCTAGTTGAGGGCCCAAATGACCTGTGGGAGAAGCTCCTCTTCATTCTCTCTGTGTTTGCCTTCAGGGAGCGGAAGTGCTTCCCTGACCACAGCCGAGAGAAGAGTTCATTCTTTGGATGGCTGAGGTCCTTCACTATGTTCCTTGGTCCAGCACTACTTGCTGTAGATGGACTGCAGGTCAAGAAGCTCAGAGAGGATGGTGCGCTCAGCTGATCAGAAAGTTCAGACTGAAGTGACTTAATAAATCAATCATGGAAATACTGCTAGTTTGCTCAAGAAAAGAGTCTTAGTAAATCAGCTTACACAATTTTTGTGGGTGTTGTGAAGTTTTCACATGTTTTTACACACACAAACCTTTAGTAAACCAGAGCTTGGTTATAATGATATCAAGAAGTGCAGTCTCCATAGATGCTTTTGGACTAAAGAGATTATGGGTGATAAACAACAAAAAGAGAAACCAATGTTAAGAAAAGCTCAGGAAGTGGTACATCAGGCTTGTCAAACTTCTTTTAGTAAACTTCTAGAAGTGTTTTGGCAAGTGGGCTGGACCAACCGGATCAGTTTAGCAGACCAGTCAACACCTCTGAATGCATTTATCAGCATTTACCTTAATGGTACATTGGTACATTGTAGTTGGGGGTGTGAAAGGAAGCTATATGGTTTGCTAAATCCATCCATCCATCCATCCATATTCTGTGCCACTTGTCCTACACAGGGTCACAGGAAACCTGGAGTCTATCCCAGGTGACTCGGCGCACAAGGCAGGGGTCAGGATGGGGCGGCAACTCATCACAGGGTACAAATACACACCGTTGGCACACTATAGACAGTTTTGAGATGCCATTGAGCCTATAACATGTTTGAACTGGTGGATAAAACCAGAATACACAGAGGAAAACCCTGAAGCATGGGGAGAGCATGCAAACTACACACACACACACACACACACACACACACACACACACACACACACACACACACACATTCATCCACCATGCCCCTAGTTTACTACTACTACTACTACTACTACTACTACTACTACTACTACTACTAATAATAATAATAATAAGAAGAAGAAGAAGGAGAAGAAGAAGAAGAAGAAGAAGTATTTGCTCTGATGCTGTAAAACCAGTTATTTAGTTCTTTTGCTTTTATGGCCATTATTGCCATGAGTCCTCACACTGTAACTAAAGTATCGCATCAAATTCAGATAGTGTGATATTATATAATGCCCATCGGAAAAGGGTAAAAAAAATAAAGCAGAGATGAAAGTTGGTAATGCTAATGGTACTTGCTATCAGATTGAGATGTGGTATGATTGATGGAATGGTATAATAGCGCAGGGATTTGCTTTGAAGCTGATGGAGCTCTATATTGCAGCGGCTGATGATATTTTTTTTTAAACCTGTTGTGTCCTTACTTTAATGCTAACCTGCTGATTGTCTTTGATGTTCAACATGCTATATATTTTCCATTAAAAACAGGAAGACAGGGTTCTAGAGCCATGTGTGCAGTGTTGTTACTGTTGGCTTAAATTCTCTTTAAGAGATGAGAATCATCATGTATCATGTTATTGTACATACAAAAAAGATGTGGACAGCACTAATGATGTCACTCATGCTCTTATGGCTGAATCAGCACAAATCCCTACAGCCACATTTCCAAAACCTTCCCAGGAGAGTGGAGGTTATTATAACAGCAAAAGGGAGATCAACTTTGTGTCACATGTAGGTGTGACGATCAGGTGTCCACATACATAATCTATTATTCTACAATGTCTGTAGGTTAAACGGAAGACCTTAATTAAAACTCTTTTTTTTTTTTTTTTTTTTTTGGGCCCAGGTGTTTTGGCACACACACACAGACACACATGAAGCCCAGCCCTGACACCATATATTCAAATCAGCCCCCTCATGAATAATGCATGCTTCTATAATGATGCATTCTTTTTGCTGACGCAGGGTTGGGGGCATTAAAAATAGATCTGAGTGCAGCAGGCGGCAGGAGCCCTGCTGAGCTCTGTTTTGACTGCTGCTTTTCCCACCATCGTGCCCTAACTTAGCACAAGCCTGAGGTCCTCAACATTGCACCTGAAGGACATTTTTATGACATCTCACTCTTCCTGTCCTGCTGTAGGTATTGTGCAGATGGACCAAAATGAAGTTTTACACTGGGTACATCAGATGAACTCAGATGACCAGATTAACCCTGTTTTAAGACCTGGGTCTAAAAGAGACTTGAGTTGAGATTTTGGGGAATTTGTCAAAGGAAGCAATAGCAAGTTTGCATTTCCTCCAGCATTGTTTCTGTTCTCGTGCTGCACGGACATCCCGAGTGGCTGTTGCAGCTCGCAACCAGCTAGGAGGCTTATATTCACTTTCCCCCAGTAGAGTTAATCAAATTTTGAGGTGGTGTGTGCATGCATTTGAATGTCAATGAGAGATTCCTGACAGCGTTGTCTACATGCACAGACAGGCAAATGTTTATTGGTGACTAGTCTTCCACTAGCAAGTGACAAACTGTGCCACCTACTGCCAGCCTGGGCCCTTTCCCCCCCTGTTCCTGTTCCTGTTCCTGTTCCTGTTCCTGTTCCTGTTCCTCTTCCTCTTCCTCTCCCTCTCCCTCTCCCTCTTAAAGACCCTTAAAACACCCTGCAGGGATTGGTAAGACTATGGTGAGAGAGGGAGATGCAGCGGTGTAGGGGGAGAGTATTGTGAACACTGCTCAGAGTCATATATCACCAACTGTAGTACATTAGAAAACAGCCAGACTGCTGGATAACATCTGGCTAAGTAAAGCTAACTATAATTTATCCACATAAGCTTGCTAAATAAACAGTGATGTCACGTTGAATTATCTAGGAGCAAATTCAGACCGTCTTCAAAGACCGAAGACTATTATTTAAATGCTCGTTCATTCATCTTCAGGAACAGATTTATCTTGGTCACAATTGTAATTGATCCAGAGTCTGTCTTGGGAGCACTGGGTGCGAGGCAGGAATGCATCCTTGATAGATTGCTGATACATCATAGAGCACCTGGGGAAATTTAGAGCAGCAACCAATCCACCTCCTGGCAGGTAGAAGGAAACTGGAGAAGATGAATTAGTCCAGATTAGTCCATGATTTTCCTATAAAACTTTTATAGCATTCTAGTCCAGAGAATATATATTTACATCGATTTAGATAGCTCTCTAATTTTGCCTCAAAAATCAGACAGTCCAATCATGCTGTCTAGCAAGGAAGTAACTGTGTCTATGTCCTCCCTGGCTCTCTGGAGGTAAATGAAGAGTTAAAGTGCAATCCCATAAACCACTCCAGACTTCCTCAGGCACAGATTTATGAAGTCATATTCAGGCAGTTGCTTTAACCTTTGACACCTCTGTAAAGGGTTGTCTTGGGACTTCCTGATGAAGGCAGCCAGAATGTACGTCAGTCTGCACTAGTGTGCAGGCATGAGAGTGTGTGTGTGTCTATGCAATTTGTTCCTGGTGGAAGCAGGCAGCAGATGTTTGCCTCGGTACAGATTAGGGCAGACGGCCCTGGTGGATCCCTGGCATCGGTTGTTGTGGTTGTATAACTGTGGTGACAGCAACAGCATAATTGAGTCACTGAGGACATGACATGCCTGTGCAACCGCTTCCTCTCTCATCACTAATGTGGCCTAATCGTTATGGCCTTGTTACGCGGGAAAAAAATGAACACCAATTCATCATCTCGAGTGACTGATGAGCATCCTGAGATCAACCCTGCTTCTTATTATTCGAAGTGACATCTTGAGCATGCCTGTAGAAATTCTCCGGGAGCCTGATACATCTGTAATTCTGTGGAAGAAAGACAACATTTTCATCACTGTTATTCATTATTTAATGTTTCCACTCTTGTGTTGACTTTATCTGCTTCGTCTGTTTGCACATGGCATTTGAAGTCCGGTCAGTTCAGTTGAGATTTATTTGTTTAGCAAGTTTAACAAGACACATTGTTCCAAAGCAGATTTACAGAAATTCTTGTGAACAAGCCAAAAGAAAAACTCCCTGAATCAACGTGAGGAAGAAACTTTGAATAAAACCCGGTCTCTTCAGGGTGACACTGAATAGCGGGGATGTAATTGTCATTATAATCATTAGGATTACAGCAGTGGTTGTTAGGTCTGCAGTATCCAGGTGGAATCACTGAAGCAAGGATGAGACTTAGCCACAAACTGTTTTTGGAAATCCATGTCCATCGACTGTCCATAGCGGCAGAAAGCTAAAAAAGTAAAGTAAGGATGTAAGGGCATAAAGTTATACCTGGTTGGTGTGTGTCTTCACTGGTAGTGGTTTAAAAGAAGCATCCTGTTCTTGCAATTTCAGCAATTAAAATAGTTTCCCACAAACAAAAGCACAAAAACTCTGCAAGATGCATCGCAAAATCAGGCATTTTTAGCGAGAACAATCCCGTAAGGACTGGCTGAATGCACACAACATTACTTTCAGCTCAGCAGAAAACACACTACATGACTTTCAAATTCTCAGAATCGCTGAACCGCTCCACACTACGCGACTTTAATCTCTTATGAGCTACACAAGTGCTATATGAGTAGTCACAGATTAGACTCACACACTATACAACTTTTCACCTGGATAGATCTGCATCGTAGCACGCCTGATCCCCAAATCCCTGATCCCAAATGTGAGCTCAGTGGCTGTGCTGGTGATTTCTGCTCCAGCTTGTATTGAAAGAGAAATAAGACAAAATGTAAAGAAAGGATCAGTCAAGGAGACACTGACAGCATGGATCGTCTGTTCTGCAAAAAGTGAAAAATAAAGATATTTTTATACTGTGGATAAAAGTTTGACATGATCATTTTTATAATGTCTTAGGATGCTATAGAGAGATATTTACTCCATTGAAATTCATTTAACTGTTACGGTGGGCAAGATCCCCCGATGGACCACTAGGGGGCCTTCAGCAGGGGTTGTGTTTATTCTGCCATGTGTTTGTTTTAGCCACGCCTATCCCTAATGTGTTCCCGCCTTCGTTCACCTGTTCCCAATGTGTCTTAATCATGTTCCTTATTTATAGTGGCCGTCTGTCTCAGTTAGTTTGCTAGTCCTCGTCTCTATGTAGCGTCTTTATGTAATGTCTGTGTGGATGCATGTTCTTTTCTTTAATAAACCCCTGTCTGCCTTCTATCTCCGTGTTGGGTCTGATTCATCTACACCGGCACGACCAGCGTGCTCCGAAAGCTCAGCGTTTTGTGACAGTAACTCATCTGGTCTTTAAATGCATCACTTTCCAATCTGAATGTTTTGAAAATAATAATAAAAAAAACAACAACAATATTATTATTAATAATCATAATAATACATTTTATTCATAGGCATGTTTCTAGTCACTTAAGGTCACCATAAAAAATTTGAACAAGTAATTAATAATATAATAGCAGTAAACAACAATAAAACAATATTAAAAAACAGGGTTAGTCAGTTGACTTACCTCTTGAATGACCTCTTATTTCTGTCCATTCTTTTTTAACTTAGGTCTTAAAGCTAGTTTATTGACATGCTCAGTATAGGAGGAGTGAGGTTGTATACTTTATATATCTGCCTATGTGACCTAACAATCTTAGAGCGTGAAAATCATTTCATATATATATAATATCCTTGGTTTTATATTTTGAATTCACACTGATTGTTTAATGATAAACTGGATTCAGGGATGTGCTACACATGAGAGCAGATGATTTTGCTCTCGCTGGCTGTTGCTTATTGCTGCTCATGTTAGTCACAGAGAAGCTCACATTACACAATGACTACACACTACACATCACAGCTCCCCAAACTTAGTCAGAGACAAGGAAATTGTGCTCAAACCTCATGTACCGTGCGCCGGACTTGATAGAAATTCCCTGTATCCGCTATAAAAAGACTCGATGCACGACTAGTTTGGAATTATTTCTCAAGTTCAAGATCCAGTATAAAAACATTCTACTGCTAGTCACTATGCCAGTGTTATGTGGTTGCGTCATGACTAAGTTCTCGTCTCGGCTCTGCTGTATCTTCGAGGCGCCCGTGTGCGTCACAAACAGCGCAGTCTTCACCCCGAACAGCCCTAACTCAAAGAGCAGCTTGAGTTTTTGAAGATGCCTGCTAGGAGCTCTTCTGTAGCGCACCACCCTGGCTTCCTGCCTGCAGAGAGAGATGCTGCTTTTTTTGGTTTCAGGGAAAAAGATTTAAACTCCATGATTAAAGTTTAGGAGTTTGTCACATCCTGTGTGCTTCAACGTTGCATAACCGTGCCTCATCTGGAGGGACATTACTGGGTAGAGATGAAGGAGAAAATTTGTGATGAGAAAGAGAGAAACGTCTCAGTGTGTCTGAGGCAGAAGGTGAATTGGGGAGCTGGGGAAGGTGTTGACTTACTGAATAACTGACATGAAAATGGAGTGAGGACTGAAACTAGTTTATGTTATGCTCGCTCAGGGTTTGGCAGGACGGCTGATTTTGGATTTTGGAGCCTTATTTCCTGCTGAGGATTTGATCTCTATATGATCTCCTCCTCTTCTTTCTACTCTTATATGAGATTTGATGAATCTTAGTCACAGGTCTGAGAGATAATATCACATTCTAAAAACAGACACGAGCTATTTGTACTTGTTCAAATCAAATAATTTAGCATTATTTTTTGTGTGAAAACTATTTATTTGTTTATTTAAGAAATCCTGTCAGGCTTCTGTATTTTGTTGCAGTAAATTCACATGGAACAGCAGGTGGCTTTGAACTAATGAGAATAATGTCAAAGCTTTCACTTGTAGTTAAACACAATTGCCACAATTCACACACAGCCAGATTAGCTTGACACTCACACACGTTTGTGTTGTTGTCCTTCGTCTGCTCCATGTTCAGGGTCGCCACAGTGGATCGTCCGAACCGGGTTTACACTGGATGTCCTTCCTGATGCAGTTTTATCCTCCCATTTTATCTGCACTTAAAGGAGAAGTTCACTTCCAGAACAAAAATCTACAAATAATTTACTCACCTCCTTGTCATCCAAGATGTTCATGTCCATCTTTCTTCAGTTGTAAAGAAATTATGTTTTTTGAGGAAAACATTTCTCCATATAGTGGACTTCAATGGTGCCCGTGAGTTTGAACTTCTAAAATGCATTTTAGGGCTCTAAACGATCCCAGCCGAGGAAGAAGGGTCTTATCTAGCCAAACGATGGGTCATTTTTTTAGAAAAATAAAAAATTGTATGCTTTTTATTCTTGAAGCTGAACAGTGACAAAACTGAGACCCTAATCATTGGGACTAGATCGGTTTTGGCTAAATCTAATTGTTTTTCTGTGGCTATTGAAAATAATGTCATCAGTCCTTCCTCGCAGGT